>CM022081.1:14199147-14474147 GCA_011114355.1 Carex littledalei
ACGGAGGTTATCTATGAGTGTGGACAAGAGATTGAGGAAATTCAATAATATTTGTTTAGGTAAAGACATAGATCAAGTCATCAAAGTTTTTAAGTATCCATAATAAATCTTTCATGTTATTTTTCACATAGAAGATGTTATTTTAACTATTAGATCAAAAGTTAGTTTCGAATTTTAACACTAGTTAAAAATGTTGATTTTTGAAAAAAATTAGCTTTTGATCTAGTGACAAAGACACTGTTATCTGATGTGAGAGATCATAAGTTTGAAATCCAGATGGATAGTCTTTATAAATAATTAAATAGAAGTTGGTAACTAAATCTCCATCTTTTTATATTAATTCTGAATTCCGTTTGAACTTAAATAAGTTGTGATGCTTTTGAGACTGTTTAGCTATACTAGAAAGATTTTGACAAAAGTTTCAGTTAAAAAACATTTGATGTATTGATACTAGCAGTTTTGGACCCTTGTAAAAACTATGTATCTTCACATTAATCAAAACAATACAAAGAGTGAGCCTATGGTGCTATGCATAGCAAGGATGACTAGTGTACTACGGCTCAATATGGTACTTTTTAAAATCCTAACGGTCGATCCAACCGTTCAATGTGATAATCATAATCATATGTACTTGCAAACTAAATTTTATATTTTTTCGAATTTTTTTACTATTTTTTTAGATAGGTAGAAAAATCAGTGTTTTCTGAAAATTCTGGACCATCAAAATTCTACCTATCTAAAAAAATAGTAAAAAAATTCGAAAAAATATAAAATTTAGTTTGCAAGTTCATATTCATATGGTTATCACATTGAACGGTTGGATCGACCGTTAGGATTTTAAAAAGTACCATATTGAGCCGTAGTACACTAGCCATCCTTGCTATGCATAGCACCATAGACTCACTCCAATACAAATGTCATTATAGAAAGGGAATTTCATTCTTATAGAAGAAACTAAATTAATGATTTAAACTATTTATATATTTTTAAACGAATCGAATTATTGATTCGGTTTCTTTAGCTACTTGATTTTTTTTGTGACATTGATTCAAATCTGTATGAAATTAAAAAATTTAGGAGTTGAATTTATTGTGTGGCCAACCGAATCTTTTTTTTCTTTTTTCTTTTTTTGAGGGACTTGACAGTGGCTGGTGGGAGGTGGCTAGAGTGGGAAAAATAGCACGGCGGAGCCAGCTCTGTTACGGAATGGCACGGTTACGGCACGGCACGCGTGTTAGTTACGTGCCGTGACTCGCGTGTCCTGTGCCGTGATCATTCGCGTGCTGTGCTCATCTTTTGAAACTTTGGCACGGCATGGCACGACACGTGAAATATTTAGTCACGGCATGGCATGGCATGGCATGTAGTCACGCGAGTCACGTGTAATTAGGACCATTAAATATTGATTTAATGGTGAATCTTGAATAAATAACCTAAATTATGATTAAATGGTCACACGAGTCACGTATGGTCACGACACGTTTAGGCACGGGGTGACTCACGTGGCTTGATCATTCGTGTGCTTCTTGACATTTTGGTCACGGCACGTGAAAAATTAACTTGGTCACGGCACAGCACGGCACGGCACGACACGGCACGTTTTTCCACTCTAGCGGTGGCCAACCGAATCTACTGATCAAAATCTCCATACAATTTATCTATATACCTATAATATTGTTAAATAATTTCTATAAATAAAAATTTCTGAATTACATCAATTGAAACTCTTATAAACTGCCAGGTATCAGTCAGAACATGGCATCCTTTCATGATTGCAACCCTTTTTGTCTCCGCCGGACTCACTTTACACCTCAAATCACATGGTAGCCAAGCTGACCCTGTCAGCTATATCTATAAAGAACCACAATTCCAAAACTGATGACACACTTTGCTCCACTTTCCATGCCAGATTATAAAATGCATTAGACTATACTACAGTGGATGAGAAAGCACAAATTAGTGGGGAAACGGCTGAAATTTTTTATTTTTAGAAAATGAAAAATCATTTTTTTGGTAAATAGATTGATTGTTTTTTCTCTAAAAAAAATAGTAAGAAACAATATGTTGTCTCTGATAAATCGGTTTTTTATTTTCTAAAAATAAAAAAAGAATTGCAACGCCCGCCTCTACAGAACCCATTAACCCACTTCTCATTTTGTGAAAGAGCACTTTATGAAGTCCTATTTAAAGGGTGACATACACATTGGTATTAATTGATCAGTTAAGATTCACAACTAGTGCAATAGTAATGGCGGATATGCAAATTGTTCTCGCCGGAAAGAAAATAGAGCCGCAACATGTCGAAATGAATGTGCCTCTCTATTCGTATGGATGCGAGAAGAAGATTAGGAAGGCGCTTTCGAGATTAAGAGGTAATTCTATATCTTGTCTATATATTGTACATAAGAAATACACCGAAATTATTTACTTAAGCTTGATAGAGTATATTAATTTGACATGTAGGTATACATTCAGTACAAGTTGATTATCATGCTCAGAAGGTAACTGTGTGGGGTATATGCAACCGAGATGATGTGCTTACGGCGATTAGAAGAAAGCGTAGGGACGCATATTTCTGGGATGAACCGGAGTCTAAACTTGAACCTTCGTCTACGAAATATGATGGGATCGAGCTGGGTAGAAGTTCGCGGTTGGCAGCAACTTTAACCGTATATAAATTTAGGAAATCATGGAAGAAGCTGTTTCCTCTGGTATTATACTAGGCTCTGAAGAGATAATTCTGCATGTGCTGTAAATAGTGATGAAATAAGCATGTCAATTTTCTTTAGTTACGTTTGAACTGATTTTGTTTCGCCTTAATTGGTTATCAGTCTAACAAGTTATTTTCATGCAACTAGGTTGAATCCTAGGCATGTTTCAGAGTTACTATTATATTAAACTGGCAAATTGGGCATGCATATGCTCTACTCTTAAGCAAAATGTTAGTAATATAAGATTCAAACAGAGCAATGTTGAATTTGATCTCTTGCTAGGTCATAAACTAAGTTTAATAAAAGATAAAGACATATAAAGAGGAGTTTGAAAGGACAGTGTAGTCCTAAACACATAAAAACAGGCTATATACTATTCTACCAACATAGAGTTCACATCAGTTGCCATTGCCATAGCACCCGATGACACTGGGTGCCATTTCGTCGCTGACGGATGGACCGCAAAAACCCACTTCTTATGAAAAAAAAAAAAACTACTACGTGGGGCTTGCAGGTCCGCAATCCAATGGCACCTAGTGCCATTGTATTTTATGGCAGCGGATTGAAACAACTATATACAACATACCCTTAGATTATACTTTTCTTAAGACATCTTTATCACATAACAACACAGGCATTTACATCATCGTCATTGAACATGTTACTGACACGGTCTTCGCCCCTTGGAGGCGCTGATAGTTGGCCATGTTTGTCTCCATTGTAACCGTGCTTCCAGTAATTGTAAGTCTGCCTAAACGACTCTTCGTCCCGGAAATAATCATTTGCACAGGTGAAATACATAGGCAGGTCTGGGTTAGGCCAGAACTCAGCTCGTTTTCCTTTTCGTCTCACCTCCTTCAATATTTTCTGCTGGTCCACGTAACCTGTCACCGTCACCTTCTCCATTGGCAAGTCAACTTCTACGGCATCAACACCTATATGATTAAACAACGATTTGTTGGTATGAAATGATTAATTGCAACATATGCGTATAAGGTGCTAGAAAGGAGGATGCATTGATATAGCTGAAGTTACCTCTGAGTTTCAGCAGAGCGTCTTTGACAACCCTTTCGCAACCAGTGCAACACATCCTGACTTTAAGATCCACCGTCTGAAAAAGGAGCAAGATGAGAACAAATATTGTAATATTTATGTTTTATCGAAGCAATAAGACAATTATGAATAGGAATTTCAAGAACTATCTTTTCAAAATTTAAACATAAAACATTAGGTAGTGAGGGGGTTTGGGACCCTCTGCTGTAGTGCACCGTGCAAGTATATATGATCTGCACAGCATGGCGCTGATGAACAGCTTTGAGTTGTACTGAAAAATGCAGTTAAAAACAGAGGACGCCACAATGCCAAGAAACAAAGTCATGTGCCATGGCAGGTCAAGGTTATTTTCGGGTTCGATATATCTCTGAGACTTTTTAACAAACACCTTGCAAGCACTCTAGAATCAATTCATCAAACATATAAAGTGCACTAATGACAGCCCCCACAATACAGAGTTTAATCTATGAGAAACTTTTTGAAAACCTAATCTATGAGAAACTTAAACACCAGATCAACCAGACCCAACTTATCCTAGACTCTCTCTCTCAACATCTGCCTCCGCGCATGAGCAACATATAGAAAGTAAGAAGAGGCATAAACAATTAAACATAAAAAAAAACGGTAAAGAAAAAGTACAATTCCCAGTTATCCCGGGCTCTTTTAGCCCATATTAGGCCCATCTATTTTGGGCCTCAATTAAAAAGCAGGCTGAAAACATTGGACTAAAAATTTAATTTATGCTTATCTAAAGTAGGTTGTATCCAAGGCCAGTGTTTGATGACTTGATCTAAAACGGGGCCTATTTCAGATCTTATTCTGATATGACATTTATTCATCTGAAAAAAAAGGGTTCGGTTTCCAACAAAGATAACAAGATAACTGGGGCTAGAGTGGGAAAAATGGCACGGCGGAGCCGGCTCCGTCACAGAATGGCACGGTTACGGTACGAAACGGCACGGTACGCGTATCAGTTACGTGTCGTGACTCGCGTGTCCTATGCCGTGACCATTCGCGTGCCGTGCTCATCTTTTAAAACTTTGGCACGGCACGTGAAAGATTTAGTCACAGCACGGCACGTCACGTAGTCACGTGTAATTATGACCATTAAATATTGATTTAATGGTGAATCTTGAATAAACTAACATAAATTATGATTAAATTGTCACGCGAGTCACGTATGGTCACGGCATGTTAGGCACGGCGTGACCATTCGCGTGTCGTGACCAACCCTTGACATTTTGGTCACGGCACGTGAAAAATTAACTTGGTCACGGCACGACACGGCACAAGACCAAAGTCACGGTCTGTTAGTCACGTCACGGCACGGCACGTTTTTTCCACTCCAACTGGGGCCATCTGATTTCGGTCTGATGGTCACAATTAGTTTTAGATTTTAGTATTCTAGATTACTGAATCAGATTAAAAACTGTTGTAGGTGCGTCAATCTAAGCTATCAGAATTAAAAATGGGGTAACCTTGTTACGAGAGCACGCTGTTCTAGGCGAGGAGTATCACACTAGCAATAAATTGATCTCTGCTCTATAAATAAATATCAACAACTGAAGGCCCCAAACCAAAATCATGCGATATCAACTAATTAATTAGAGCAGTTGACGAATCAAAAACCGCTCACATGGATTTCAGATCATTATTTTACCATACCAGAACTATAGTGCAGTTATGACATTCATATCAATAAAAATATTGTTTATTTTGGGCAAGTGTTGTTACAATATAATAGAGGCATACATGTGGGTAAAGATATCGACAGAATTATTTTGACTTCATGCAACACATGACTGATAGAGAAAATGAAAAAATATATATATATATTACTGGTGCAGTGTATGAAGTCAAATCAGCTCTGTTAATATCTTTGCTCAAACGAGGTTCCAACTTGGAAGTAAAACAAATTACCTGTAATGAAAGAGCACGGCGTCCCTTGCCCTTGCCCATCCTTTGTTCAAGTTTCTTGTTTTCTTTTCAATATATGAATATCAACAAGTCCCTACTTGCAAAGTGCATGCAACTATATTCGGTAATTAACTTGGCAGTGTACCTAAGTTTATAGGTAGAGAAAAGGGGGAAGTGTGTTTGCGAAGAGAATTTTTTGTGGGTCTTATACAAGACAGACAGCTTCAGATGTTCTCACAATTTGGAATTATTATATTTGGTGAGTAATATTCCATGTTATTAATTTGTCTTTTCATTCAGTACGAAAGCAGAGGCATATATAGGAATCGTTCGAATGGTACATTTTTTGATATTTTTTTTTTGCTTTAATTAATTATTAGCATCTGGGTGAAGAATAGAATAGAATATATACTTTTTGAGTTTTAGATTAATTGAAGACCTGCTGTAGTGATATTGTTTTTCTAAACATCAGGATTCGTATTTATCTTTTACTTTTTCAAAAGCAATATGCCCTAATCCGTAATTTTTTTTTTTGAAGTTTAATTCGCAGGATTTATATTTTTCAGCTTTATAAAAATATTTAAACAAAATTTCTTGTTTGGTTAATTTCATTTGAGTTGGATTTTCAAAAGATTGTAGTAAGAAAACCTGAAACTAATTAATAGCAAACATCTGCATTATGTTAGGGGTGTCAAGGGCACCTTTTTAACCGTTTATCCAACTCGTATCGTATTTGATAATGCGGGAATGGATAAGTATTTTTTTCATTAATATATTGAGTATGGGTATGGGTAAGAATTTTTTTCATTAGCTAAATGCAGAGGCGAATTCACATACATCAAATGAGGGTAAATTGACCCCATTCATTTTAAAAAACTAATTATTATATATATTACTTTTGTATATTTTATAGTTAAATGTTAAGGGTACCTAAAAAATGAGCCCCATAGTTTTCTCAAAATTTTATATAGTTGACCTCATTCATTTTTAAAAAAAAAAATAGACTATTAAAATGTGTACAACTTGGAGACTTATAGCATTTTTGACCCCCATTATTCAAAATTCTACCTCCGCCCCTAGCTAAATGAGTAAGGGTATGGGTAAAGAATATTTCGTACCGTTACCCTATAGGGTAATTATAATAAAATAAAATTATATATAATTGTATATTTTGAAATTGAACCATAAAAATTTCAAACCGGTCAATAATAAACAATTAATATTCAAATAATTATACCGAATAAAATACAAAAATTATCTGAAATATAGATGGGAAAAATCTATAACTTTGTTTTCTTATTATAATATTTGAAGACCTGCTGTAGTGATATTGTTTTTCTAAACATCAGGATTCGTATTTATCTTTTACTTTTCAAAAGCAATATGCCCTTATTCGTATTTTTTTTTTTGAAGTTTAATTCGTAGGAATTATATTGTTCAACTTTATGAAAATATTTTAACAAAATTTCGTATTATTTGGTTAATTTCATCTGAGTTTGATTTTAAAAATATTGTAGTAAGAAAACCTGAAACTAATTAATAGCTAACATCTGCATGATGTTAGGGGTGTCAAGGGCACCCTTTTAACCGTTTATCCAACCCGTATCGTATTTGATAACGCGGGAATGGATAAGATTTTTTTTTTAATTAATATATTGAGTATGGGTATGGGTAAGAATTTTTTTCGTTAGCTAAATGAGTAAGGGTATGGGTAAAGGATATTTCGTACCGTTACCCTATAGGGTAATTATAATAAAAATAAAATTATATATAATTGTATATTTTGAAATTGAACCATAAAAATTTCAAACCGGTCAATAATAAACAATCAATATTCAAATTATACAGAAATAAAATACAAAAATTATCTGAAATATAGATGAGAAAAATCTATAACTTTGTTTTCTTATTATAATATCTATTTAATAGATTTTCACAATTGTCAAAAAAAAATCTAAGTTGGATAAAATTTTAGAGTATACTAAGCTAATGGCCTAGCTAGTAGTGGCCTGTAGTGTCACAATCAAGAAATGCTTAGATATTTATCAGTTCCTTCATATCCAAAAGTTAAGATTCTAACTTGTAATCAACCGCCTTTTTCTTTAGGAATCATAGAATATTTGAATGCAAATAGGGTATTGTCGTCCATTAGTTAAGCATGACCCATAACAGGCACCGCACTGCCTAACATTTCCTATGAATTAGTGGGAATCAGGAATCATTTTCACTTTTTTTTTTTCTGGGATTATTAATTAGTGGTCCACGCGTGTTGCAATTAATATTATATACTATAATTAAAGCAATAAAATATTAAAGGAATTTTTTCGAACTATTAAATTAAGCTATAACCTATTCATCAGCATGCTATATTATAAAATGTTTGGATGAAAGGGCGGTCTGTTGGATATCAAAACATATTCAGTCTGATGTTCGGTCATAATCGTCCAATCAATATCAAAATTCGTGCATATTTTATCTGCACATATTTTAAAGCTTTTTATACATATCTTAATACTAATCGAACGACTATAATAAAAAATCAGACCGAATTTGATCCGATATATGTTCATCGGACCGCCTTCCGTTCCAAAATATTTACGTCACTATTTGCAGACAATAAATGAAGGAATTTAAGCTTTACGGTAAACCCCCACATAAATTTAATCGATGATCGTTGTATATCAATCCAACGGCTAAGATGGATTCATACCTTTATATGACCGCGGTCACTGTGTTGTATTATATTATATATCCTGGATAAGAGGGCATCTTTCATACCTTTATCCTCACAATGTGTCGTGTGATATTTATCTATCGAACCAGTTCTAATCCTAAATCATGCATCAAGCTGGACTTCTGTCAATTAAATGTTAGACAAGAATTTCCTATGTCATGCGTACATCATTTAAACATGGGGCGGATTCAGAATTTTCATCGGGGGAAAAAAAATATCGAATCGGGTTTAAATGTCTAATCGGATTTAAATTCATTAACCAATTAGGTACTCGACAAAAAATAATGTTTTAACTTATACTTTCCAATGCTTTGACTTGTAATTTCTGATGCTCTGACTTATAATTCTAATTACCAATAAAAATCAACAGATTTATTTCAATTTTAACCCTATAACTCGAATTACAAATTAAACGTCCAGAGGGGGGCAAAAAAAATTTCAAGGGGAACAAAGTCGATTGGAACCGATAAATCTCCACTAAAACTCAAAATCCAGGGGGGGGCATCTGCCCCCCCCTCCCCCGGAATACTCTGGGTTCGCCCCTGATTTAAACATGACTCTCGCGACTGGGCTTTCAACGACGAATTAGGCAAAATTTGAACTCACTTGTGTCCAAACGAGCCGAGCAAAATTTAAACCGAGTTCATCACGAGCTGAATCAAACCAGTTCGTCCTTACTGTGAGCTGTACGTAGACCAATTTTTTTTGTCAATTTGATAATGTAAGTTGTTCATAAACAATATATTATCTTATTCCTGCGTTGAGTTTCATCATCTCATGATGAACAGAAAGAAAAATAGTGAAAGACTCGACAAATAGCTTCTTCTTCTTGCAACACGCTGAGAAACAAACCGAGCCAACCCAAACTGAGTTGGATCAGGTTAACCAAACTATAATCAAATAAGTTATTTACAAATTTTTTTTTTTTTTTAGTCAATCCCAAACAAGCCATAATTGGGCCTAATTGGGCCGTTTTAGCCCGTCGTACAATTCTGAAAAAGCACATATTATCTAATTATTTAGGCTCAAATATTGCAGCATTTGCCATCGATTTCTCAATCGATGCCACTAAAAAAAATATCTTCTGAGATATATGATACATTAATGATTGCTATTTAACAGTGTTATTAAAAATTTAGCATAAAGTAATAAATTAACCGTGATTTGTTGCGAATTGTTATCAGCTTATTGACAAATAATTTTGCTAAGAAGTAATATCCTGACATTTCATTAATTAAATTAATAATAAACCTAAGAGAAGCTGGCAATAATTTTTGACAAATTAAATCACAAAAAGTAAACAATTATAGAAAAATAAAATAATTGATTCAAGAAAACATAAGTTACTTGTAATAATTTGAATAATAAATTCAAGATGAGGGTTCAAATGCCTCCATTTTTCATGCCTCCACCATGCCTCCATTTTTAAAAACTTTAATAACTCAAAATTTAAAACTTAAAAGTCAAAATAAAACGTTGGATATGATCTACATCATTTTATCTATGTGCTCATAAAAAATTATCATATTTTGATTTTGTTTTTATGTGAATCAATAAGTTGAAAAATCAACGTCTAGAAATTATCCACATTAGTACGTTTTTTACAAGCTCTTGATGACAACCAAAACAAAATTCAAATGTCATAATTTTTTACACGTGCATAGATAAAATGATGTAGATTCCAACGTTTTATTTTGACTTTTAAGTTTTAAATTTTGAGTTATTAAAGTTTTAAAAAATGGAGGCATGGTGGAGACATTTGAACCCTCCTCTAAATTCAAATTGTTAAAACTAATAATTTACTTGTAATATTGATTGTATATTGTCTTTAGGGATCAATTTAGGCATTCATTTTTGTTAGCATAATGAAACCATATATATGACCAGTTCGGATTAAACAATTATTTATTAATATAGTACCATCCTTGAGATAATATCTTCAATTATTTTGTCGTCTTGCAGTTAAAATATCTAATCCGAAAACGACTTCCAAGTTGCATTGTATCTTTATCGATAGCCACAGCAACAAGTTCGTCATTTTGCTCGAGTCATCATCGCATGTGGTACAGTATAGTGTTATTAGTATACTTGTAAAACGATCGGGTTTTTCGATTTCATCCTCTAAATTTCATCAATGGCTTTCTCTGTTTCTAGGATGTCAACCGACATTTTTATTAATATCCATTTTAAATTATACAATATTAATTCTGCCCATCTTATATGGGTATTTTTAAAAATGCCCATACTAGCCAAAAAATGGCCGGTCGGGATTAAAATTAGAACCGGCCAAAAATGACCGGTTATATATATATATATATAGGACAGTGCTACGGTGCTACGCGTATATAAGGGCCTCTCCGTGCTACGGCTCACTTTTTGAGTTTTCAAAATCCTAACGGTCGATCCGAACCGTTCAACATGATCTCCATATGAATATGTACTTGCAAACCAAATTTTACATTTTTTAGAATTTTTTTACTATTTATTAAGCCACTTTGAAAAAACACTAATTTGTACACAACAGTAAAATCTGCTGGACCATTGGATCAGCGATTTTCAAAGTGGCTTAATAAATAGTAAAAAAATTCTAAAAAATGTAAAATTTGGTTTGCAAGTACATATTCATATGGAGATCATGTTGAACGGTTCGGATCGACCGTTAGGATTTTGAAAACTCAAAAAGTGAGCCGTAGCACGGAGAGGCCCTTATATACGCGTAGCATATTAGCCAGATTCTATATATATATATATTTGTTTTGTTTCAGACCTTATAAATATCCTCTTTCTCTCTCACCCCTTTCACAACTCACTCAAAATCACAGAAGAGAAAGAGAGAAAGAGAGGAAGAGAAGGTGATTTCTGAGGCAAAAAGGGCGATTTCGGAGGCGATTTCTGAGGAGAATGATAAGTAGATCATTCTTCCATATTACCATAAGGAACAAACACCACACTCCAAGTACTTTCAAGATAGTTCACAGTATATCAGTCTGCAACAAATTTGTTCTCGCTCCAGTTTCTTCCACGACAAACCGCTAAGACATGAGCGCACGGAATATATGTTAATTGGATACCTTTGTGTGTACATTCTATTTTGTTGCCGGGCCCGCGTGTCACAACGTACTGGAACTCCCTATGAATAATGTCCATACTTCCATTGGAGCCGCAGGTGACTGGAACGTACTCATTTGGGGATGAAACTTGGTACTGTGACCTTCGTCGTGCGTATAAGGGACCAAATGCATTTCTGCAGCTTTGAGCCACCGTTTTTTGAGCTTGAGCTCCACCCGTTCGGAAAATAACTGATTTGCATCTTTTAAATCTATGGCTCGCTTCCGCCGCTCAACAAACCATATGTTGCACTTATATAATGTATCCTCCATAATGTCAGCCACGGGCATTCTCCGGCTCATCCGAAAGACATTGTTCAGCAACTCAGAGCCGTTTGTTGTCTGATACCAAATCGGTATCCTTCATCACAGGTTTAGAAAATCTTCTCATAATTGGACAGGCTCCATCACATCATTAGGACGTATTTTGCCCACTTTCTTTAAAAATGCATTACACATTGAATTTAGCTGCACAAGAACAAAGATGTGTTACTTCATTTGCCTCATCTACTTATAAAATAATTAAACGAAATGTTATAAATTAGACATACCACAACAAACTCTTCAAACATCTCTTTCAACCTTCTTGGCTTCTTCTTCCTAGCTCCTAGTCTGGACCTCCATCCGAACCACTTGTCATTTTCACAATTCTGGATCAAGTTGTCAACAACATGCTGCATACAAAATCTGTGCACAAAAAATTCTAGAGACCATCCGTATTCTGCTGTCAGTGCAGATTTGATCCCCTTGTGCTGGTCTGATATAACACATACGAATCTATCAGCTCCAAGCACTTCATTCCTCAACCATTGCAAGAAAAAATCCCAATTCTCACCATCATCTTTCTGCACAATTGCAAATGCTATAGGCAGCAATTGGTTCTCGGTATCGGAGCCGCAAGCTCTCAAAAGCCTCATCTCTACCGTCCAGACAAGAAACATGCATATACTGATCACTGGTCTCAAGTACTGAACCGCTGCAATGCATGGACCAAAAGCCCAGGCTATGGCCCTGAATTGAACAACATCTTCAATAAGCACTCTGTGTTTATCTCGTACCGGACAAGTCAGAAATTGGTACTTAGATCCGGGATTCTTGTCGCAGATTTCCATAAGCAGTGGTTCTAACAAGCTGTATGAACCCTCCCAGCTCCCAAATTGTTGGGCTATTGCAAGCTCACGACCTCTCCACAGTCGGTTGTATTTCGGGGTTACATTGTCATACTTAACCCTCACACAGTTTGCCACCCCTGGATGCTCATACAGGGGTCTGTCTTAATGGAGGTCTCAATGATATCGGCAATGATTGATGATGTGAGACATTCATGGTCTTGCCTTGAGTATTCAGACCTGCATGAGTGAGGTTTGTCTTGCATTTTCAAAACCCGTTGCTTTTCTCCTAAGTTCGTAATCACAACCCGGAGTCTTGCACACCACCTGAATCTGATCCCTGTCACTTTTATTCATTATAATCTCCTGATTCTTATATATATGGTACTCTCTAATCTTCTTTATTAGTTCTTCTTTGCTTTTAAAATATTGTTCTGGCGCTAGCTCACCTTTGTACTCAATTCGTCTCCCATAGTAAGCAACACATGCTTCCAGGTGATTAGAGTCCCAGTTTCCTTCCTCAAATTCATCCCTAGTTTGCAGATCTTCCTCCGGAATTTTGTTAATATTTTTAAAATCCAACCCAGTTTCATCGTCTACTGGTGCCGGTCTGGGGTGAGGTGCTGGTGCATGTAATGATAAAGGCGCCACATGCACGGGTCTAGGTGGGATTCTTGTATGAGGTTGTGGTTGGGGTGCTGGTGGGGTGAAGTGACTGTATGTTTTTGGGTCAGGTACGAATAAAGGAGCCTGGTGACTATATGTTTCTGGGTCAGGTACGAATAAAGAAGCCATGAGAGTGTATGGTTCTGGGTCAGGTACAAATAAAGGAGGTTCTGGTTGTGATGTATAATTTGGCGCAACCGAATTTTGGCAAGAACTTCCAACCCCTGACTCTATCAGAACTCTCTTAGCGTCGATTTCTATGATAAATTTCCAGTGACCTTTAACCGCCTGTACATGCCTCTCCATGCAACATCACTTATTATCAGAACTCTGGTATAGGTTGGGGGTGTTCCAGAGTTCACTCGGGTTGCCAATTCTAAGTTACACTTTTCTGGATTATAGCCAGTGCATTCGTAAATCATAGACTTCAAGTCCCAAATTGAGGTATTATCATCAACCATGAATGAATTAATTGTTTCTTTGGAGTAATAAACCCCAATATGTATTAGTCAAAAACTTCCCACCACAGTGTAATGAAATCATTATGGACATGGCCAACAATCTACATTTTGGTAAATGGTAAACAATTGTCAGGTTACTAATTTAAATGTATAGGTTGCTGAAAAAAAATATTTAAAAAAAAGAAAAAAATCTAAAAATCGCACCTTTTTCGCCTCAGAAATCATCTTCTCTCTTTCTCTTCCTCTCTTTCTCTTCTGTGATTTTGAGTGAGTTGTGAGAGGAAGGAGAGAAAAAAAAGAGTATTTATAGGGTCTGAAACAGAAAAAAATATATTTCCAACCGGTTATTTTTTGGCCGGTTCTAATTTTAATCATGGCTAGTCATTTCCTGGCTGGTTTGGGTATTTTTAAAAATACCCAAATAAGATAGGCAGAATTAATATTTTGTAATTAAAAATTGATATTAATAAAAATGTCGGGGATGTCAATGCCCTTTTTTATTCAATCTGTACCATATCTAGATAAGATTTTTTATAACTCATTAAAAATGATATAATTTTTTTTCCATTAACTTACATATAAAGATAAAAAATATGAATAAAAACTATTTCGTATCTGTTAATTTGTAAGATAATTATAAAAAATAAAATTATTTATTTATATAAATAATACATGATATATATGATATAATTTTAAATTTAACTTTTTTTAATCTATTTTTGTCATTTATAATTTTTTTCCTTGTTTGAAAAATATTTTATTAAAACACAAATAGAGGTGCCACACCTATTTATCAATTTACTCGATTCGTATTGTATTTGATAAGAAGAAGAATAATTATTTCAATCCCCCCACTCTAGTACCCGCAGCAACAATAGAGGAATGTTGTATTATGATCCCCACTAATTAGAGAAAGATTGTATTATGGTCCCCACTAATTATAAGGTCCTCCTTTCCCAGTCTCTACACTCGTCTCCACGTCAACCTTCATAGATATAAATACTTGGAGTATAAAATATTAATACTTGCAAAATAAGATATAAATACTTGCATGCGTAACTTGATATGATCATCTCCTTTTTCAGTCTCTTAATTGTTCCCGCGTCAACCTTCCTCTAATGAAGTAGTAGAGACCCTGTATCCCCCATCAATATTCCCTAATAGTCTCCGCATTAACCTTTCCTCTAACAAAAATAATTGACCTTATAGGTATAAATACTTATAATAGTTGATATTAATACTTTCAGATGTAATCCAGTATCATATATAAAAAAATACTTGCAAGTATAGGTATAAATACTTACATGACGACGAGTCCGAAAGTACATCATCATGGATCTCATTTGAAAGAGAAAATTACGTAGAAGATGTTCGTAGTTTTATATTGGCAAAATTATTTACAGATCGTCAGAAATATGACAGTTAAGGTGCAGGTACAATGCGGGTACTGGAGTGGGGTACTCATATCAGCTTCCTAAGAATAATATAAATAATTTTGCTTATCAAATATGAGTACGGAAAAAATATTATTTTTGTTAAAATAATAAAAATATGGATATGAAAATGGTTCTATGGATCGTATCGTAACACTCCAATTTATTTCGGACAAGGGGGATCATTAATTTGAAAAGTAATATACAGTTGGAGTGAACTTCAAAGTTTAGACCTAATCCAACCATTTATGTTCCCATTTCCATTGTATCTTGACTTTTCCAATTTAATCAATGCAGGACTCGCTTGGGAAAGAAACCATAATTGCTAACAAATTGCTGGGCAAGTCAATTGTTTACCTAAATAGCACATAAATTGATCCATTTTCGCTCCAAATATTTACTAATTATAATAAACAACGATAGAATTCTCTTACGCAAAACAGAGACAGCTAAAACACCAATAAATAAACGCTCAAAAATTAAAAGAAAATGTAAAAAAATCTACCATATATACAGAAAGATCGCTCAAAAATTAACCAAAATTGCTCCAGTAAAAAGCAAATACACTAACCAAAACTAAAGATAAAATACATAGAAACAAATCAAAATCAAAATCAAAATCTACATCAACGCAGCACGCGTGTTGATGGGGAGAGCATATGGCGGCACGGGGAGCGGCTGAGGTGGCGATGCAAACGGGAGGCTCCGTAGCATGAGGAACCGCATCCGTCTCGGAAACGGCGCGTCGTTTAGGAGCTGTTCCAAAACTCGCGCCACCAACGCCGTGTATTCCTCCAACAGCTCCGCTACAATTGCCACTAGTATCATCTTAATTTCCTTTCTGATATTCTCAAATTGCTTTCCTGTTGCTTTGAATTTTTTAATTCAGTGCTCAGAGTGAGGATTTGATTAAAAGGAAAGGAGGTGGGGTTTGAGTAACAGTGTGCTCGGTTGATGGGATTGTAAGAGACCGCTTACAAATGGGGTTTTGTTTTTTGTTTGTTTTTTTCGCTTGGGAGTTGCTGGGTTTAGAAATTACGACGCGTGGTACTGAGAAATTTATTGGATGCACGAGCTCGGTTTTTGGTAGGCTTGGGGAGAAAGTTTAATCCAGACTATCCAGTGCGGGTCCCACTGCTCAGAGGAAGAAGTTAGGTGGCTTTATGTTAAACCATGTGTAGGCGTAGTTTTGTTAAAGTGATAGCTTAGCTTATCCAGTATCCACTGGCCGCTGCTGGTTTTATCTTCCTAGAAAAAACCAGAAGTTGACTGAGCACCTTGTTTGACATAAGAGTATTCCTACGGGAACACAAGTTATACCCACTTTAGCGTTTGAAACTTTTTTTTTTGCAATTTTGAATTGCATATGATAATTTTTTAATCTAGGTGTTTTTATTTGATACAAGTGCTCAATCAGTTTTTACTTTTTAAAAATAGTTCATGAAAAACTTTTAGTAGTCTTTTATGTGATATTCTAAATTTATATTATTATTGTTATTAATTTTTACGTATATAAATGTGGAACTAGATCTTGTCCAAAGACCTTTGGAAATTTGGTAAAGGGACTACTTCATCTTGTTAACTTGGGGGGCACTTTCTGAAATACCGAAGCATTTTTCTATGAGGCGATTGCTATACACTGATTAGTGGTAATAGATAACGCCAACTTTATTAAAGCATGTATTTAAGGGGGTAACTAACTAGAAGACCCTAGTGTATTGATTAAACCCGGGTGGGTCGACCCGGACCGAGCAAACCCGTGACCCGAACCCGGACCGATCCAATCCTGACCCTAAAACCCGGACTGGACCGTCCTAACGGGTGGGCCGGGTTTCACTAGGGTCGGATCCGGTTTTCTGGGCCAAACCCGCCTATACCCTACTCGAACCTGACCCGGACCGACCTAAATCTGGACCGGACCGCCCGAACCCGACCCAAAACCCCGGATCCGGGTCTAACCCGAGACAACCCGACCCTAACCCGACTAAACCCGACCTAACCCCTCCAAACCCGACCCGAACCCACCGAAAACCTGGCGGGACCCGAGCCAACCTGGCCCTACCCGAGCCAACCTGTCGGAATTTGAAATTAAAAAAAAAACGGTAAAATTTCCCTCCCAAAAAACCCCCATAAATACACCCCCATTCTTCATACATTTTCACATCTCATACTCTCATTATTTTCAATCTCTCAATCTCATATTCTCATACTCTCAATATTTTCATTATTCTCAAAATTTAATTTTATTGTAAAAAAAAAAAGAGTTGCAAATTTATTTCATTCTACAAATACGCAAACGGAATTACGAAAGTAGAGGAATTACGAAGTTCGGCACATCCCGCAAGATTTTTCCGCGAGATTAAAAGGTTAGATTTATTTTTAGTAATTGTTAGATAACTAGAATTAGTTTAAATAGGTTAATTTTGTAATTGTTAGGAATTGTTAGATAATTTTTAGTAATTGCTAGTAATTGTTAGTAATTTTGAGTAAATGTTAGTAATTGTTAGTAATTTTTAGTAATCGTTGGATATTATTAGTAATTGTTAGATACTTTTTAGTAATTGTTAATAATTGTTAGTAATTTTAAGTAATTGTTAGTAATTTTTTGTAATTGTTAGATATTGTTAGTAATTTTGAGTAATTCAGATTTATATTTAAAAGGTTAGATTTTCTTTTTTAAATTCGGATTTATTTTTAAATTTGTTAGATAAATAAGTTAGATTTATTTTTAGAAGTTAGATAAATAGATTTATTTTTCAAATTGGTTATATTTGATTTTTTAAATTCGGATCTAAATTTAATAGGTTAGATTTTATTTCTTAAATTCGGATTTATTTTTTAATATGTTAGATTAATAAGTTATATTTTATTTTTGAATATGTTGGATAGTTAGATTTATTTTAAACATGTTAAATTTATTTTTAATAGGTTACATTTGAATATATTGAAATATGTTAGATTTTAGATTTATTTTGAAATAGGTAAGATTTTATTTTTTGAATATGTTATATTTTATTTTTAAAATTTTGAATATGTTATTTGATCATTTGAATATGTTAGATTATTGTATTTTTTTTTAAATTCGGATTTATTTTTAATAGGTTAGATTTTATTTTTTAAATTCTTGTTAATTTTTAAATATGTTAGATAAATAAGTTAGATTTATATTTTTTGAATATGTTAGATTTATATTTGAATATTTTGTTAGATTTATATTTGAATATGTTAGATTTTATATTTTGTTAGATAAATAAGTTAGATTTATATTTTATTTTTGAATATGTTGGATTTGGTAGAGTTATTTTTTTGAATAAGTTAAATTTGTTAGAGTTATTTTTTTAAAATAGATTTTTTAAATAAGTTAGAACAAGTTATATTTATTTTTTTAAAATAGATTTTTGAATAAGTTTAATTTGTTAGAGTTATTTTTTTTAAATAGATTTTTTAAAATTAGAGTTATATTTTTTTTGTTCAAATTAGAGTTATATTTTTTTGTTCAAATTAAAGTTAGATTTTTTTTTTGTTCAAATTCGGATCCCTCTGTGGCTATGTCACATAGGCTTGTTGCCTTGGTTAGTTTTTTTTGTGTGTGTGTTCAAATTCAGATCCCTCTGTCATTTGAGAGAGAGGCTTGCTGCCTTGGTCCGATTTTTTTTTTTGTGTTCAAATTTGGATCTCTCTGTGGTGAACCATTGTATAGGAGGTTCCATCATAGAAAAATGGTGCGTGAAATTAGAAAACAGTTTATCGAACAAAAAAACGACCTACGGGTTATATTTGGATATGCAAATTATAATGTCTCCATTACCTCCGATATATGGACTGCCGGTAAACATGGCCTTGGGTACTCTTGTATTACCGGTCATTGGATTGATAATAGTTGGCATTTACAAAAAAAGATTTTAAGTTTTCGGGTGTTAGAATCTCCGCAAACTGCACACATTATTTACCTATCAATTATTAAGGTTTTACTAGAATATAATCTCAAAAGAGATTTAGAAAACAAGATTTTTTCTATCTCATTCGATAATGCTAGCAACAATATAGGGTCAATCGATCATTTCACCCGGTCCTTAAACCCAATCATGAATGGTACACTGTTTCACCAAAAGTGTGCGTGCCACATACTCAACCTTACCATAAAAGAGGGCCTTAAAACAGAAGCCGTAAAGGAATTGATAATTAAATTTAAGGGAGGTCTTGCCCATATTTATTCAAACGGGAAAAGAAAACAATGTTTCGCGGCTTTGTGTGAAAGGTTGGGTTTGGGCAAAATGAGGGTACCTTGGGATATAGATACCCGTTGGAATTCCACCTACAGGATGCTGCACCGATGCATTCCTTACAAGGCGGCTATAGGGGAGATGTTGAGATCGACGAGCGAATGAACCGATTTGGAACTCACCGAACACGAATGACAGCAAATAATAATGCTTAAAAACTTCCTTGGAACCTTTTTTACCGCAATCGTCAAACTATCATGCTCGTACATACCGATGGCACATGAGTTGCTGCACCATTTCTACTATATTTCCAAGATGTACCGTGAGATGGAAGATAGGGTTAGTGATGATTCCTCTCTCCAACCGATCGTAGCAGCCATGAAGGTAAAATTTCTTAAATATTGGGAAGAGGTACCCCTCTTGACCGTTCTCGCAAACTGTCTCCATCCGGCATACAAGAAGAAGTTCACGGTAAAAATACTTCAAGCATACAAGAAAAATCTAAGATTAAACTGGAGGGACGAGGAGCCCCGCGTACAACAGGCATTGGAGGACATGTTTGCCATATACAGCGAAATAAGAAATGCCAACCAACCGCATTCGACCGCTGGCGTGAGGTATGAATATAAATATACATATGTTTTTAATATTTATTATTTATAATATCTACATTATTTGTCCACTAATTTTTCTATTGTTTCAATAGTTTATCCGCACACAGCAGTAGTGGATTGTTAGGCAATTTCCAAGATGATGACGACCCGTACTCATCCCAAGGTAACACAAACGAGTTAATCAGCTACTGTTTGGGGACCAACGAAAATGAATCCGTTGACTTCATGGATTGGTGGAGGAGGAATGCAAGTGCCTATCCAACACCGGCGATGATGGCCCGCGACATATTTGCCGTGCCCGTGTCAACCGTCCCTTCTGAATGTTGTTTTAGTTCAGCGACCCTCACCGATAAACACAGTAAGCTGGGTGCACATGTTTTCGAGAGACTTGTGTGCTTGAAAGACTGGATTGATGCTGAAGATCGCACGCAACATGCCATGGAAGCGTCATCATCCGGTGTCGAAACTCAAGAAAGCGGTACCGAGGAGACTGAGCCTAACAAAGATTCAGATGGTGAGCAAGAGAGCGACCTATGGTATATGCACAACAACTACTATATATGTAGCGTCGGTATAAATTTCTAACATCTTTTAATCTTTATTGTTATTTTTTTAAATTATAATTTCTAAATATTTCAATTGTTTCATTTTAAAGAATAATTACTAACAAAACAAAAGTTAGAACTCCGCCTATGTTATTTTACATAACCGGTCCCAAGCCCGGAATAAAGGAGGATGATAACTTTTGTTTTTAAATCTATTGTTTTAAAATAATTCGGTTTTAAAGATAAAAAATAATTTGATTTTAAACTAATTCGGTTTTAGCATAATTCGGTTTTAAACTAACTTAGTTTTAGAATAATTCGGTTTTAACATAATTTGGTTTTGTTATAACAAAAATATATTGAGTTCAAATAAAAAAAAATAAAAAAAAAACAGAAAAAAGCCCCGAAAACCCCAAACAAAACAGAAAAAAAAACAAAGAAAAAAAAAAAACGCGGCCCGGACCAGACCGCCGACCCGCCTCGGACTGACCAAACCCGCCGGATTTAGGCCGGTTTCGGGTTGGCCGACTCAAATTGTTGGTGTTACCGTTTAACGACCCCATCCAACCACCCTTTTGAGTTTGACAGGTCTATCTAATTGTTGGTGTCTTCATTTGATAGGAGAACCCCACTGAAATCACTTTGATTCTAGGTAGCCTTTCGCCATCGTTAGTACTTAGAACCATTTGATTTAACTATTCTGTTTATTTAATTCATTAGACCGACCGGAAAGAAGAAAACTGGAGACGAAAAAAATATACATTATGAATTGGTAGTGTTTCCGAAACAATGCCTCCAATCTTTCTACATATCTAACAATTAAGTACTTTTTCTACGTGGATCCATTTGAGCCCTTTCTCCGAGCCCTTTCTCCTGTGCCCTTTCTCCGAGCATTTTCTCCTCCCCACCACTTCTCCGCCACTGTCCCCGCCATACTCCCCACCCTACTACGCCACTGGCCACCGCCTCTTCTTCGCCACTGGCCAGTGCCTCTCCTTCGCCACTACTTCGCCCCAATTACGACCTACCCCTCACCCCTATTTCGCCCAATTTGCCCCCTACTCCGCACCCATTCTCGCCACTGCCCAGCCTACCTTAAGCCACTACTCCGCCACTGCTCAGTCTGACTTGAGCCACTACTCTCCGTCTGCTCCCTGCTCTCACTCCGTACCTCCTCTCTTTAACCAAAAATCCGATACCAACAACAGACAAACTCCCTCCTCTTCCCTTTGCAACACCATGTCTCGGTAATTTTCTCGCTAACAGTAAAAAATGGAACCAAATTACTCTTTGCAACACCAAATCAGCACCCAATATTGCTTCCTCTCTACACTGGATGGCCATGATAGGATAGTGGAAGATCTCAATTCATCTGTTCTCCTCTATTCTACCTTACCAGTTCCCTCCCTCAACTCAGGCCAGGTCAGGCGGGTGCTATTGGAAAGATATGGTGGCAACTCTGCCAACTGGCGAATTAGGAAGGTACCCAGAGGCTACCTGGTCTATCTCCCCGACTGGCTATATCGGGATGAACTTCATCTGGACTCACACTACTGGGAGCGCCACTGTTTCATCCCACACCCGTGGCAGGCGCTAACCGGCTCTATCCCGCTGCCGATCATGCAAAGGGTACATATCACAATCCTTGACTTCCCAATAGATTTCTGGCATCCGTATTACATCAGGCAGGCCATGGTATCCATGGGAGTAGTGACTGGTATTCGTGGTGACACTGTCACCGGTGACGACTCTACTGCAGTGAGGCTTTGGTTGGACACCCCGGATATTAACCTCATCCCAAAGTGGCTGGTAGTTCACCACCAGGGACATCACACCACCTGCCAACTAATACTGGAGGATCACCCCACCTCGTTAAACTCGCAACCACCTCCACCTCCGGAGAATCTGGATGACCCGCAAGACCTGACAACTGAGCAACCACTCCATTTCGACTCCTCATTCATTCCCCCTTGGAGAAGACTCATACTGAAAATGCGCATTCCCGAAGGTGATCGAACTGGAGGTGGCGCCCCGGTAGCCTCCAACAAGGGTTTAGGATTTTGGTCCACAAGTGGCAATGGTGCACCACACCCACAATCAGGATATACCAAACGGCAGACACTCAGGGTGCCAGGACAGCTGGGAATTTCAGTCTTCCTGCTATGCTATGACACAAGAAAAAGACATCTCCTCAAAATGACCATCTCCAGTAACTATACAAATGAATCCCACCCATACAGGTGCTCTCTTCACACAAATCTACGGCCAGCAGTGGCCCATCAACACCCAAAAGTAACCTCCTCATCAATCTTCCCACCACCCCACAAAATCAACCCCCACTACCAGCCAAACACAGGAACATTTCAACAGCCTTTCATCAAATCTCACACCCACACATGTCCATCAATCCTGGGGCCTCATCCATCACATAAAAAAACTACTCAACACAAATACCCTTTTCCTCACCATCCCTTAAAATCCAAACAAAAAACTCACCAGAGCCTCCACACCCAAACCTTACAAAACCCAAATCCCTCTCTACTCCTCCAAACTGAAAACAAGATGTCGGCCATAACAGAGGAGGATGAAGCACTCATCCAGTGCTTTATTGGCCTGCGTACTGATGACAAGCAAGGCCCCTCCATCAAAGTCCCAACTCGTGCTACCATAAGCACAGATTGGACTAAATGCCTCATATCTCGGGTTATCTCAGATCGAACAGCTATTGAATCTCAATTTCAAATGGCAATGATGAAAGCATAGAATGCAAACCCAAGAACGGTTGTGCGCTCGGTCGCAAAGAACTCTTTCATTTTAGAGTTCCACGATTCGGAAGACCTCAACACAGCACTTAACGGTGGACCCTGGACTTTCAAATGTGATCTCGTGGCTTTCAAGCAGATGACCTCCCATGCTGACATTAACCCGGCTGACATAAAATCGGCCCAGCTGTGGGTGCAGCTTTTCAATATTCCGATCAATGCCTTATCGGATGAGGGCCTGTTGCTGGCGGGTAAGCAAGTGGGTGTCCCGATTTCAAGACCGATAGAGGGGTATGTTGGAGGAAAGCGTTTCTACAAAATCAAAGTCATTGTTGATCTCCAAAGGCCGGTAAAGGACAAGGTCCGGCTGACGCACCCGGTGCTAGGTGAACTTCTAATCCACTGTGTGTACGAGAAGGTAAGCAGAATTTGTGTTTTCTGTGGTATCTTGGGCCATTACTTAGCCTCCTGTGCAGACCATAATAGGCTTTCCTCTATTCTCCAAAGCCCGGAGGGATCGGCTAGGGACCCAGGCCAATATCTTTTATCACCAACACGTGGGCCGTGGATAGCAAATGTAACCCTACTACCTAGGCCCAGTACTACAGCAATGAAAATAGGTCTCAAAAGGAACTTTACAGAAACTGAACAACCCCACATGAATTGTGAAGACACCTCTCTCCCTACACAACCATCCCAAATTGTGAGTTTAAATGGTTCGACCACTATTTTGGAGGGGGAAACAGGGTCTGGCACTTCTACCTCTCAAGTCAACCCAAAGAAGCCAAGGTCAGCGAGGCTAGTACCACTGCCCCCTCATATATGAGTATAGTAGCTTGGAACTGTCGAGGGAGCGGAGGCTCGATGGTTCTGACGCTGAATAGGTACCTCTAATGCACGGGTGCTGAGTTCGCTTTCATCTCTGAAACTCGCTGTGGTACCAAAAGAGCACTTGAGCGGATCAGCAACCTCTCTCTCAAACACTCAATTGTGGTGCCTTCATGTGGGAAATCAGGGGGTTTATGGCTGATTTGGGGAGATGACAGCCAAGTCACTTTGCTAAAGAAGAATTTTCATCTCATTGCAGTCAGAGTAAAGAGGAAAGGGCCACTGACTGACTGGGTGCTAATCTCGGTTTATGGGGATTCAACAAGAACTTCTAATCCAATGATTTGGGAAGAAATTGACAACTTGACAAGCGCTGTAGACTTACCGACTCTTATAATTGGGGATTTCAACGCAATCTCGTCTATGGATGAGAAATGGGGTGGATCTGAGGTTTTCAAATCGGGGAACATGGCTTTTAGAAATTGGTTGCATGAGTCGGGCCTCATTGATCTCGGGCACAGAGGACCCGCCTACACATGGTCCAACAAAAAACAGGGAAGATTCAATATAAGTGAGAGATTGGATCGTGCCTTGGGGAACCTTGCCTGGACCTTGCAATACCCTAACTCGGCTGTCTACCATCTTCCGAGATTTAACAGCGATCATCTCCCAATTTTGTTAAGGCCGAACCCGATTAGACGGTCATCTAAACCGCCGTTCAAATGTGAGGATTGGTGGCTACTGACGAATGATTTCAGATCAGTTTGTGAAAAGGTGGTGGGACAGCCCGGCACAACATGGTTAGATATGTCGCATAGATTCAAGAAGGAAACTCAAGCTTGGGTAAAGAAAACAAAAACACCCACTCAGATGCTCAAAGAAGTGGAAAAGAAGATGCTGGAAATCAACTCCTCACAGCCAGACCTGATCCAGAGAGAGGAGGAAACTCGCTTGCAACTCGAGCATGAGAAATGCTTGCAAATGAGAGAACGATTTTGGCATCAGCGGGCGAGAATAAGGTGGTCCATGTTTGGAGATCGGAATTCAGCCTTTTTTCACGCATCAGCTGTCATCAGGAAGAGAAGAAATACAGTGGGTTCTATTTTCATACCGGGGTCGGGTTGGCTAACCGCATATGCTGAAATTAGAAGGGTATTTATTGCCCACTTCAAAGCAATTTACTCTAAAGGCTCACGAGCGGATGTAAATGCGGTTTATGGCCCAGAAATTCTGCATAACCTTCCTAAAATTCCAGATTATATTGGGCCAAGCTTGGACTCTATTCCAACGGATTTAGAAATTAAAGGTGTGGTCATGCAGCTGGGACCTCACAAGGCTGCTGGACCTGATGGCTTCAATGCCTATTTAGTGCAACAGCAATGGGATCTCTTTGGGCCACTCATCATCTCTGAAGTCAGGAATTTCTTTCTCACTGGAGTTATGCCTCAATATGTGGCTAGAACAAATCTCATATTAATCCCCAAGGTGAATGACCCGAGCCAAGTCACTCATTTCAGGCCAATTTCCGTATGCAATGTCATATACAAAGCCATATCCAAGATTCTCACATCCCGCCTAAAACCATACGTGGCAGATTGCATCTCCAAATCCCAATCCGCCTTTGTTCCGGGACGAGAAATTTCAGAGAATGTCATTCTAATCAGGGAGGTATTACATTCTTTCAAATCAACCTCTTATACTAACTCTGATTTCTGTCTAAAGGTCGATTTGTCAAAAGCTTTTGACCGCATGGATTGGGACTATTTGGAGTCCATTCTGCCACTTTATGGAATCCCACCGAAAATTAGGGGTTGGATAATGACTTGCGTCCGGTCCGCGGAATTCTCCATAGTTCTAAATGGGGGAGGAGGAGGGGGATTTTTTAAGCCCGAATGCGGGCTTAGACAAGGCTGCTCCTTATCCCCATATTTATTCATAATTGGCATGGATCTATTGTCTCGAAGCCTCTCTCACTTGGTGGATTCGGGTCTGCTGCAAGGAGTACGAATGACCCCATCTTGTTGCCCGATTACAAATATATTATATGCTGACGATCTCCTATTGTTTGGCAAAGCAAACCCGCAAGAGGCCACTCTAATTGGTCAGACTCTTCAAGTTTTCTCCTTAGTATCGGGCCAACAGATCAGGCCTGCAAAAAGCTCCATCTGGTTTAGTAAACTGACTGGGGTGCAACAGAGGCAGATAGTGGCCGATATCTTCAATGTCAGGCAAGAAGTCATCTCAACAACCTACCTTGGCGCCCCGATTGCAACAAAATCGCAAGCCTTTGATTTCCTAGTGGAATCCTTCTCATCCAAGCTCAGCTCTTGGAAAAGCAAGCTTCTTTCACAGGCATGGAGAGTAATCATCATCAAAACAGTTCTTCAGGCCGTCCCCATTTACTTCATGGCAACTACCGTCATACCTCAGAAAATCCTAGATAAATTAACATCACTGATGAAGAAGTTCTATTGGGGAAAGGTGGATAAACAAAGGTACCTTGCTCTCCTTGCGTGGGACAAAATTGCTTTACCGATAAAATTGGGGGGATTAGGCTTTCGGCACCTAAATCTCATGAATAGAGCCATGCTCATGAAAATGCTGTGCAAAATAGCAGCCAATTCTCAGGCTCTGTGGGTACAGCAACTCAAGGGAAATATCTTCCGCGCAGTGACCTTTGGTATAGTAAGCGGGTTTCAAGGTGTACAAATTTCTGGAGGGGTATCATGGCTTTAAGACAGGATCTCCAACCTTTGGTTACTTGGAACATTGGGGACCGGAAGACCTGCACGGTTTTTGCTCAACCGTGGTTTCCTCAAGCACTCACACATCACCCCCAACTTCAAGCAGAAAGAAACACCACAATGAATCAGTTGGTCAATGAGCAAACCGGTAATTGGGACATTGATCTGATCTCTGGAAGATTCGGCTATGAAGCTGCCATGCTCATGGTTTCAAGCATCAGGCCACCTACTGACAATAGGGGTCCGATAGGTTCATTTTCACACTTACCTCCAATGGTCAATTCTCTGTCAAAAAAGCTTATGCAAAGCTGCTTGAACACCACTTACTCACACAAGGAGGTGGGCAACAAGATGGGCAACAACAGCTATCAAGGTTCTGGAAACACATTTGGAAACAAGGGGATTTGCTTCCTCGCATCCGTCACTTCATCTGGAAGTTGGCGCAAGGTGCAATTCCTCTTGGAAAGACCATGACTACAAGGCTCAAAAGAGGAGACCCCAACTGCCAAATATGTGGAAACATCGAGGATGAAATACACCTAGCTTTCCTGTGCCCGTTTTCCCGATCCTGCTGGTTTGCGGGACCGTTGGCAATCAAGTCGGAGGCTTTTACAACCACAATCCAGCAGTGCTTGCTCCAACTCACTGAGCTAGTGCCGGCTGACAGGTGGCAAGAAGTGGCGATAACACTGTGGTCAATCTGGAGGTGCAGAAATGATATGGCTTTCCAAGCTAAGGTCCCTTCTTTCCAATCTTTCAACACTTACAGTGCGCTAATTCGAACGGAGAACATGCTTGCGGGTGCGAGCTTCACTAAATGCAATCGGACAAGTACTGATTCCACACTCACAACTCCAAATTCGGCATCACTGATCTGCCATGTAGATGGTTCCTGGAGGGGGGGCTGGATGGGAGGGACAGGTTTTGTTTTTAAAATTAATGGTGAGCTGATGGTGTACAACTCAGCAAGGGCTCTAGTCTGCTCCCCACTTCAAGCAGAAGCAACCACTTTGCTACTGGCAGTTGACTATGCCATCGCTGAAGGAGTCACCAACTGCCTTTTCAAAACCAATTGCAAGAACCAGGCTGACGCATGTGTGGCACTTAATCCTCCAATAGAGGTTGATTGGAGAGCTCACCATGAGATTTTTCAAGTTTGGAAAAAATTGAAGTGCAATAGGGGCTTTCTGTGCTGTCACGAGGGAAGGGTATACAATGGCTTGGCTGATTTTCTGGCAAAAAGAGCATCAGCAAATGGAGAAGACTGTTGGGGACACACCTTTCCAATTCTACCTTTCTCTCCGATTGAATAATTTTACTTTTACTGAAGTTTAGAGCATTGGGTGGCTACAAAGGATGTTTTTATTCCTTATCTCTTAGTCTGTAATAGGAATGAATGCTGTTTATTTTTGTTTTCCAATGGTTGTAATTGGAGGCCTACGGGCATGAATTAATCAAAAAAAAAAAAAAAAAAAAAATTCATTAGACCTGATATTTTTTAAACTGCATGCTGATGTCTACTGTAGGGAGTGGGACGGAGCCGTCCAATCCGTATCAAAATTCGTGCACCCTTTGATATGTACTAATCATATAGTTATTTGCACAAATCATGATGTAGATCGGACGTCTCTGAATCTGGTCCAACGCTCCCCCAAATTCAAATCATGATGTGGAGTTGATAGTAGGGGCGTCCTTTTTTTCATTTGATTATTAAACTGGGCCTTCTTTGTGTTTAGTAGAGCTAATTATGAACATTTATTCTTACAGCCCAACAAAAATTCTGAACATAAAATATTGAACAAAGCATCAATTGGGCCGAATGTTGGATAAATTCTGCTTGCATCTTTCGCCGAAGCATTTGGAGAATTTATTAACGCTGTTGAATATGCGCGCGAGAGATCAGGTTTTCGTGAGCATCGAAATAGGAAGCTTTATCAGTCTTTGTCTGCTTGTCATCCTAGAAGAAAATTCTGAAAAGCTTAAAAAAGAAAAGAAAAAAGAACTCTGTACATTTGGGACAAATAATTATCATAGTGATACAGGCTTTTGTCTATTGAACATACTAAACAGAGCTACGTGAACTACTGTATTCTTTTCACAGACTAAAGACAATAAGAGAGCAAAGAGGGCGGGGGCGTATAATTAACTTTTTCGAGTGGCAGCTTTTACAATGCATTGCATTACTTTTCCGATCAATTCAAACACAAAACACAGATAGGTTTTAGGAGGCAGACAATTTTTAAATTGGTACTTAAAAAAATGCAGATATTGTCCACTATAGTAGAGAACTTAAAATCTAAGATAGAGAAGAAATCTGTAACAGAGTGCTCTTTATATAGAGTCTGATATTACAGCCTTTAATCTCTCTAACTAACTAATCATGCCTAACAGAATATTATAAGTCTAACTGACAATTAATACATCCCTCTTGATCCCTATTCTGTTGAGCTCCAGTAGCATCGGTACTGGTCATGTCCAGTTGATTCCTATTAGAACTTCACAAGATAACTTGCGTAAATATCTAATTTATATTACTGTTGCATGTGCCAAAAGGAGATTTATAGATAGAAAGCTGGTATGAGTACCCGCAGTTGAGTACCCGTACTGTACTCGCACCTAAACTGCCATAACTGTTTGTGGGGACCGCAACCGTTCCAAAACTGTAATTTTGTTTTACAAATATTAATAGTAACATTATGAAGTATTTATATCTATACAAGACAAGTATTTATATCTATACAATGAACTACATATATGATATATGAATTTTTCTTAAATAACCGTACCCGCACTTTTTTTTGAAAAATCCTCGCGTCATACCCGCATTAGGGGACCACACAACCGTTCCAAAACTGTAATTTTGTTTTACAAATATTAATAGTAACATTGTGAAATATTTATATCTATACAAGACAAGTATTTATATCTATACAATGAACTATATATATGATATATGAATTTTTCTTAAATAACCGTACTCACACCTTTTTTGAAAAATCCTCGCATCGTACCCGCATTAGGAGACCACACCACAGTTCAAAAACTGTAATTTTGTTTTACAAATATTAATAGTAACATTGTGAAGTATATAGCTCAAACAAGATAAGTATTTATATCTATACAATGAACTACATATATGATATATGAATTTTCCTTAAATAATTGTATTCGCACCTTTTCTTGAAAAATCCTCGCTTCGTATCCGCATTAGGGGACCACTCAAATATTTTTTACATATGACACTAGATGACGTCTGAAAGTATTAATATCAAGTACTGCAAGTATACCTCCGCACTAAGGTATTTTTACCTATGTGGTCAACTATTTTTGTTAGAGGAAGGTTGACGCGGTGATGATTGGGTAAGGTTGATGCGGTGATACGAGGTCCCCACTACTTCATTAGAGAAAGGTTGACGCGGATCATAGAGGAAGGGTGTTGCTGGAATTTTAGAATAATAATTAGTAGGGAACATATAATATCTTTTTAGAATAATAATTAGTGGGGACCATAGTACATTATTCCGGTATAGTGCGGGTACTGTAGCGCGGGTACTAAAATAATTATTCTTATAGATATTATGTGGACGTTTATTAATATAGGACGTTATATAGGAAATAAATATGTTGTTATTCCAAAGGAATAACAAGAACCTGTTATTCCGATTTCAGCCATTGATTTTTGTTGAAATTCGTGCATAATTTTTTTTCATTGAGATTTGTGCGTGGAAAAATATGAACCTGCTTTACTGTATTTCCTGTTATATAGGCAATTTTTTTTAGAGAAACATATAGATTTAGTATTTCAAATTTTAATATTTATAAAGAATTCTTGAATTAGATTTACATAATTTACGAATTTGGTTTACAATATTTTTGAATTAGGTTTATAGAATTTAGGACCTGAAATTTTTATTAATGCTTGATATGAAACTATATTTCATCTGATAAAAAAGAACAAACAATTTGTAATTAATCCAACTTAATTGTTTTTCTTATAAATTTGCTTTTGCCTCATTGATTAAGGATGGAATGATGAATTATTAAGTGTTTATATTACAATTGCTTTTGCTTCATCTTAGGTTTGCATGATTCATGCACTAGGTTATTCTTGACTAAGGTTTACATAATTCAAGCATTTTATAGAAATTAGGACGTGTTATTTTATATTTTAAGCACTTGAGATCATCTTTGGTTTATAGAATTCATGCATTAGATTTACAGAATTCTTGACATGTTACTTTAGGTTTTAAATACTTAAGATAAATTTAGGTTTACATAATTCATACATTAAGTTTACGAAATTCATGCATTAGGTTTACATAATTGATCACTCAAAAGAGAGCGATGTTTCTTTTAATATTTATAAACTCGGAAATGCTATCAGTTCGGACTGCAAGCGCACAATCCTATCGAGTAGTATATTCGAGGTCGATCCACAGGAAATATTGGTTCAGAGTTTTGAGCGATCGAATCACAATCTTTCGAAAGGCTAGACGAAATCTGAAAATTGAGAGTTGTAGTTGTGATCAATATAAATTAGGAAGCAATTAAAAGTAATTAAAATAAATATTTTGATGAGAATTCCTAGGGTTTCGGCACACCATTGCTACTCAATCTGCTTTGATAATATATTCTTGTCCGGTCTGATTTTCTGTTGTTGTTTTATGAAAGATACCACATAGGTCACTGCGAGTTATTTTACGCAAGAATGACAGATCTTTCATCGAGATTCTACATAGGACACTGCAAGTTATCTTACGCAAATGACTGATATCTTAAATACACAAGTTACTACACATATCACTGCGATTTACCTTACACAAATGATGAAACTTGGTTCGCATTTTGTTGTCATGGTTTATGGTTTCCCCGCTAAGATTTTCTTCACATAAACCTAATAAATCTCAACGAGGCTAATTCGTGCAACATAGTTTCTCTTACCACTAAAGTACTGTCACTACCCTAACGGATCAAACTAGATCATCGAAGTTAGATGAAGAGATAATAAATCACAAAAGTATTTCGATTAAACAACAAGAAATCATAATCAACAGAAAATATATATATCAAAACATCAAGAGTAAAAAGGTTTATGCCTAGCCCCTAAGAAAGGAACTTAGCCGCGGAACGACATGGTTACAATCACTCCTCTCTTCTCACTTTAATCAAATCTAACCATAATTACAAATATAACTTCTTCTTCTGCCCAGGGGCCTTATATAGGAGTGGAGGGACGTCTGGAGTTGATTGGAGGCTAAGGAACTGATCTGGATACAGCTGTCGGCAGTTATTCCTCAAGAGGTGCCTTGGTTACGGTCCGTATCAGGTGATACGGTCTGTATTGAGACCTTGTCGCTGAGGGTTTTAATGCGTATCACGCCATCTCTAGTCTGTATTCGGCTAGGTCCGTATGAAGGATGTGTGTTTTGAAAGTTATATTTTTAATAATAATTTATATGTTGTTCATGATTTTATTACGAATGCTATTATTCATGTTCCTTGAGATTTATATGTTATATCTTTGGAAGTGTTCAAGAAGATGCTCTTGGTCTTGAACCATAGAACTCCAAAGATGAGAAATATTTAATCACTAAATATGTTCACAATCGTGGTAATTAAGGAGGAACATTAATTACCGAGGAAGATTGTCATGTCGATTAAAGTACATTGAAGTTCTATAAATGTTGATAAAATATTATCATTTAATAACATGAATATATAAATGTGTATTTTATATATTGAACATGACATAAATGAATGGAACATTATATGGATTGTGTTTTGTGTCATTAATGTTTTTATTGTGTCTTTGGAATCTTAGATATGAGATGTGTAGGTTTTTCACATGAGAAGTATATAATGTGATTGCTATTTAAATACTATCTTATGATAGAAATAAAATAGTAGTTCGTTGTGTACAACTTGTGCGGGAGAAATCTATATGTTAATATTATCATTGTCCCTCAGTTTGAGTTATGATATTACTGGGCCCCTTGGTAAAGTGAAATTATATCGCATGCAATATAACTGATGTAGTTATAATTATAATTCACTTGAGAGACCAAGAAAAAAATATAATGCAAGAATGACACGATCCTATTTTGCATATTATTCATAATATCATGTGACAAGGATAGACACGAAATTAGTGGATTGAGTAAATGATTACTATGTCGTTTGGATAACTATAATGTAATGATAGAACCTCTTATAGTTAATAATATAAAGTTTTATATTATTGCCAAGATGACATAGATCCTCTGTACGGTCACACCAACTGAAGAGAAACAACAAGTATTTTATATTTCATAATGATGTATTAGATAAAATATATGAGATGAAATACTAAAATAAAGTGTCATAATATGACATGCTTAGATCATAAATAAATTTGTGAAGTTATGCAAATATTATTTGGTATAATGTTTGAATGCATTATAAGAATAATAAGAATAATAAGAATTTGCATAATTGAATAATATGATTAATATTATTTGTTCATAAATTAATTTATTAAACCAATCACAAGATGAGATTAGAGATGATAAAATGGGTAAATAAGGCTAGTGGCAGTTGTGTAAATAGTTCAAACTTTACACAAATGATAGCCCTAACCCCTTGCCTATTTTAAGGGGTGTAATTAAGGAAATATGTGAGAAAAATTCTGCTCTTCTTCCTTGGCCGAAATTCCTCTTGAGCAGCCCATTTATTTTCTCAAGTCCAAAATACTAAGAAGGTGCTTCCTTACTTGGCCGAAAATTACACATTTTTCTCTCATCTCTTCTTGTTAGGTTTAGCCACCAAGAAATCAAATAGCTTGTTGATTTGAAGATCATTAGGTGATTGGATCTAAGCCTTGAACTTCACATTCATCTATCTAAGAGGTGTGTAAGTTCGTTGTTTAGGTTCAAGGTGACTCAAAGGCGTTTTCGAGAAGAACACGAGATCTAGAAGGGAAACCGGCTTCTCTCCATTAAGAGATTTGACAATATCTTTTGGTAAATGTTTCCATTATTTTCTCTTGCAATAAATTAGATGAGATTAATTTATATTAATTTAGTACACTTTAGTTTGTTGAAGAAAATCTTGTTTGCAATTGTCATATAAATAAGATCTTTCGTGTATTGAGTCAAGTGGTGATAGAAAATTTTTTAATTCTCACCATATAGGCATACACGTGAAATCCCAACACCGTATTAGGCAATACGGACCGTAACAGAGACTTAGTCGATGAGTGTCGCTTATCCGATTGACCCGATTCTTGCTCCATTTGGTGTAAAATAGTCCCAAAACCTGTTTTATGGAATAAAACATAAAGAAGGGTGACAGTAGCCTTTTTTTTTTAATAAATTAAACATAAGTGTGAGAAAATATGCAAAACCTAAGCCAAAATCCTATGCAATTCATCATTATTTTGACTCTGATCAATAATTCAGGACCTGAAATATTTATTAATGCTTGATATAAAATTTTATTTTAGCTGATGAAACTTGAAAGACAATTGCTTTGAAGCTTGTCAAATGCCCGAAGCAGGGTGGTACATATATAAGATTGCACAATTTGTGTATTTGTTAATGATAAACAATGGTTTGTAATGTTTGTACGGTTGGTCAGAAACACTTTAGTTGAACAGTGATAAGTAATGCTATGGTAGACTTTTTTTATGTTTGTTTTAATTTGTAGATATGTTATGCTCGGTAGAAAACATGTATGCTTTGATTTGTTTAATATCGTAAAATATTTAATTTGCAATTAATTTTGTTTATGTTGTTATGTCTTATTCTAGTGATGAGAATTTTATTTCATTACCAGACTATATATTTCATTGTCGCTCGTTCTTTTACAAAATTTGGTGAACTGATTTACAAAGTTTAGTATTGCAGTTTATATAATTCTTATAAGAGGTATACAGTCACTTGAAAAGTTGCAACAGTTAGTTTGGGAAAATTTTAGGGATTGATGTTTGAGGGACAATTATTCGGCTCCTTTAGATAATGTTTCATGCATTTAGTGCAATTTTTGCCCCATGAATGGTAAAAAAACTTAAATTAGGTAAATTATATGTATATTTTTTAAGAAAATGTCCGTAGGAAAATTAGAGTATGTTTGGATCGTCTGAGAATAGGGCTATTTTTAGAATAGCAGTTCTATTTTAAATCAAGAGCAATATCAAACAATCTCACATGCTATTCGGAACAAGCAGAACAACGCTGTTCCACTATCCCAACAAAAAATCGGAATAGCGATTGGACCCCTCTTCATCCGAAAAAAAAATCTTACGTTAATTTTTTAATCAGCTCACCTCTACTCTACCGTTAGAAAGAGAGAAGAAACGAAGATGGATCGGAGGCGGCGACAAAAACTCAGATCTCCGTCGATATGAAAGTTTTTCGTCTTGAGAATTTGCAAAATGTCTATCCTGATTAATCAATGCTAGGAACTAAACATTATCACGAATTTTTTTTAAATCTAGTGGGTCCACCTGTCAGTTGAAGACTATTGTTGCTCCATATTTTAATATTCAAAACTGGAGGGCTCTGTGGAGTACTCTGCAAATCTGCAGTTACTACAGTCTACAACCAATGATCGATCACTGAACAAGGTCTGATTCTCATGTGACCCATGTATATTATTGCCATGAAAAATTGCATATATGCCCATGAGGAATAAATGTAATTTGTTTGGAAGACCGGCGATTATATCACCGATGTATCTACAACTACAATAATATATAATTCCAAGTAGAACTATGGTTGTTCTAAGTTCATCTAAGTTTTTGTGAATTCAACTCTAAATCATATCGGATTGATTTTAAATGATAAATTTGAACTGTTGAAATTCATCTATCTTACGAGTAATGCGTTTACATGCAAAAATTAAAAATTTTGAATTAATTTAGTATAAAGTCAAGCAGTCAGATATAGAAGGTTTATAAAATAATTTTAATGCATTCATTTTTTAACGTTTTTTGACCACTTGACTCCATATAAAGTTAATTTGAAAATTGAAATTTTTGCATATAGACGCATCACTCGTAAGGTAGACGGGTTTTAACAGTTCAGATTCGTCATTTGAAGCAAATCCAATATGTTTTAGAGTTGAGTTCACAAAGAGAATCAGTGAACTTAGGAACACCCTAGTTCTACTCTATAATTCCATATGTGCTGTCAGTAGTCAATATACAGAGGAGGGTTCAAATGTCTCATGTCTCTCATGCCTCATTGTGTCTCAAGTCGTGATTTATAAGTTTTCAAAATCCAAACAGTCATTTAAAACCGCTCAACATGATCTCCATATTAAAATGTGCTTGGAGACCAATTTTTATATGATTTGGAAATTTTATACTATTTTTTAGATAGGTATAAGATCACTGTTTATGGACCATCAAATAACAATGATATTGTACCTTTGTAAGATATAGTAAAAAGTAAAAATATAATATAAAAGTTGATCTCAAGCACATTATAATATAAAAATTATATTGAGCAGTTCGTATTGACTGTTTGGACTTTGAAAACAAAAATAAATAATATAAACATGAGGCACAATGAGATGTGAGAGTCATAAATATTTGAAACTCTCCTCCTCTTTGTAAAAGATCCTTTCCACAATTTCATCTTCTGTATATGAAATTGTCTATTCTATCTAATAGGAATAAATATAGGTTTTAGTAAAGACGAGAGCACTACGATGATAAAATTCTGCGTCATTTCACAATTTTTTTGGCTACATTCCATTCAGTTCTAATAATTACTTAATTAATTTCGCCTCTTAGATAGATCCAATTGAAATAGAGAAAAATTGGTAAAACTTATGAGACAAATAAATTTTCTTTACACCGCTATTTATTCGCACAGGGACGGAATCATAAAATTAATTAAGATTGAGAAGGCTTAATAAGTAAGTGTAATTTAATTTCATTATATGAGAGAATAATGGTATTATTTTTTGTTAAAAAAAATAGAATTTATAAAAGGACACAACTAAAAAAATTGATTCAATTTATTCACGTGCCTGTTTAATTAGCGCATGAGAATGATAGGACTGAACTTCGGAACTACAGAAAATTTTGCAATTTATTTGTGTCTAATTGCGCCTCTTACCTAGATTCAAATGAAATAGAGAAAAAAATGGCAAAAATTATGAGAAATCAATTTTCTTTCATTATTATTATGTGAAGGGGAGGAAAAAGAAATTGAGACTGTGTGGCTAAATAAGTATGTATCATATAATTTTATATGAGTGAGGCTACGGTACTATGCATAACACGGTTTGGTCCGTGCTACGGCTTAATATTTGAGTTTTCAAAATTCTAACGGTCGATCTGAACCATTCAACATGATTATAAAATGAATATGTACTTGCAAACCAAATTTACATTTTATTTTTATTTTTTTTATTTTTTTAGATAGGTAGAAAATCACTTGATCTGAAAATTCTGGACCATCCAAAAACAGTGATTTTCTACCTATTTAAAAAAATAGTAAAAAAAATTGAAAAAATATAAAATTTGGTTTGCATGTACATATTCATTTTATAATCATGTTGAACGGTTCGGATCGACCGTTAGAATTTTGAATTAAAACTCAAATATTGAGCCGTAGCACGGACCAATCCATGCTATGCATAGTACCGTAGCCTCACTCATTTTATATTATGAGGGCTAATAATATTCACAATTCATTGTGGATTAATTCTTATACATCCTTCTGCCTCTGATTCCGCGCCTTATCAAACGGATTCTATATTATTACTTAAGAAAAGTTGGTTTTTATCAAACTTTTGTGGGTAGTATATATAAATTGTCATATTTTTAAATTTAATTACTTGAAAAGATTCGTACTATTTCAACTTTACAAGCTAGCTAGCAATCTATATATTATAATACATACAAATTAGTACTGAACAAAGCCCCACTAATTCATTAGTGCATTATTATTTGCATCAGATTGTACATATATAATATCTTAAAGATTCCACATTCTCTCTCTCTCTCTTTTTGAGAAAAACCCGTAGGTGATTCCACATTCTCTGTTGCGAAGATAACTGGAATGCTATGCCACGCTTATATATATATAGGAGTTGGCTACGGTGCTACGCGTAGTATAGAGGACTTCCGTGCTACGGTTCAATATTTGGGTTTTCAAATTCTAACGGTTAATCTGGACCGTTCAACATGATCTCCATATGAATATGTACTTGCAAATCAAATTTTACATTTTTTAGATTTTTTTTACTATTTTTTTAGATAGGTAGAAAAACACTTGATCTGAATGGTACATAATTTTCAGATCAATTGGTTTTCTACCTATCTAAAAAAATTGTAAAAAAATTGTAAAAAATTTAAAATTTGATTTGCAAGTACATATTCATTGGAGATCATGTTGAACGGTTCGGATCGATCGTCAGAATTTTAATAACTCAAATATTGAGCCATAGCACAGAGGCCCTCTATGCTACGCGTAGCATATTAGCAATTTCCTATATATATATATAAATATATGCAAAGTGGTCCGGTCAAAATTGAACCGGCCTTCTTCTTAAAAAAATAAAAAAATAAAAAAATGATGTCTCCTTATTTGATCTATTGTTTCGACCTATTTTCAGACCAGACATCATGTTTTTAACCACTAAATTGCATTGTTTACATTGAATATCAATAGAATATGGTACTGCTGCATTTTGTGGTTGACTTTGCAGGAAATAGGCGAAAACAAGCAGAATTCTGACATCTTCCATGCGAGTCGCGTCCCACCTGACGCGGGTCGCATCACAGTCCAGCGCGACCTCAGACGCGACCCTCATTGCTCACACCAGGTTCCACCTGACGCGGGTCGCGTCCCATCTGATGCGGGTCGCGTCGAATTAATTGCGCCAGGGCCCAATTGAAGCCCGTTAAGAAGCCTATATATACAGAGGGCCCTGCGCAAATCAAGGGATCCACGATTTTTCACCAAAAACAGATCTGATCGGTTTGAAAGGAGTGTTTGGCGCGAGACAGAGGAGAGGCGATCTGGAGGCGATCTGGAGCCGAGAAGGATTCGACTTGGAGAAGAAGATTTAGCCAGAAGCTTCGATCCTCTTCAATCCTTCATCTCTCATCATGATTTGCACTCTCTTTCTCTCTTTTACTTTGTTTTTGATCATGTCTGAGTAGTTTTGTAGTTTCAGGGGTTTAGATGTAGTCTTAGACTTTGTTTGATAATGCACATTGATTGAATCTGAATGTTATTCGTGTTTCTTTGATTCTTGTATTATTGTGATTGCTTGATCTAAATTGCTTGATTGATTCTTGATTGTCTACTGTTGAATGCCTTTGGTATTTCTTCTTGTAATTTGGCCTTGATGTTTCTTGCAAATTAGGTTAAGTATTTGAGGTAGATCTGAGATCCGAAAGGTGAGGTCAATAGTAGCCGAGAGGTGAAATTTCCACCTGTGGATACCTTTAGTAAACAGAACTGAGAACTTAGGTTTGATTAAACCTAGGAAGGTGAAATTGCAATTCCGTACCAGGTCTGTTAAGCCAACACACGAGAGTTGAGGTTTAGTAACATTAGGTACGGTCAATCGAACCTTACACGACTTAAACCATCCAGAAACAGACATGTGCAGGTTCAGCTCAAGGGGCCATGCGGGTCGCGTCACAAGGGTCGCATACGAGAGTATGCGAGTCGCGTGGCAGGTCCAGAGCAGCAAAGTTGAAGATGAAATCTGAAACCCTTGAAACACCTTTTATACAATAGTCCAAAACAAAACATTTAATTGCTTTCATTTCTTTCATTGCATTACAGAATTTAGGAAACATAGATAAACACACAACCATTTCAAACTTCTAGTACCTACCTAAGTAAAGTAGGAATTCGGAAATTGAGTCGTCCCTGTGGATCGATACCTGATTAGACTATACGACGAGATTGTGCACTTGCAGTCTTAGTCGAGAGTTGAATAAGGTTTAAAAGCTACAGCTTGCTGTAGTGAAACTTTGTTTTCTCACACGCGAACAAAAAACAATCGACATCTTCAAAATTAAAAAAAAAAAATTGAACCAGCCGGCCAATTTAGAAAAATAATGTTTATGTTAGTTTCATCTTCATGGGACTATTCACAAAAATTCTAATGTCATCACTTTTATATAACATAATATATTATTATTATTGCAATTTTGATATATATCCGATCCAAATACACAATATTTAAACTTTTATTGTTTGACGCGGAAAGCTTTTTTGAAAAAAACACAATCAGTTTTGAATTTGAACTGAATATTAATCTGAATATTTTTTACAGTAATTTAAAATATGAATGGCATACTACTTGTGCAGTTTTCATACTTTTATACAACAATAAAATTACACATATAGCAGTATACATTAATTTATATTCAATAATAAACTCTATTTTTTTCGGGGAATTTCATGTATATCCCTCAAAAATTCAATATTACGTATGTATCCCTCCAAAATCAATAATTACATATTTATCCTTGAAAATTGTACAAACTCACATATTTTGTCCAATTTAACTCTATAACATATCAAATATCTCCAAATATAATTAATAATATTTTTTAAAATTAAAATTTATGTTATAATATTAATTAAGAATATGTTGAGTATTATGCCCTTCGATTTTTGTTTCTTTAGTCTGCCTGAGTTCTCTTCTCTTTAAGGCGCCAAACCTCCCGTCTCTCTCTCCAAACGTGCCAAATCACAGATTTCCGTCTTCCCTCGTCGCCTCCCCTCTCATAAATTTATGTCGCCCCTCGCTCCTTTAATTTTTCCATCTTCGCTTGGAGAGAGAGGCGGGAGGTTTGACGTCTTGAAGAGAAGAGAACTCAGGCGGACTAAAAAGGCAGAAACGAAGGGGCATAATGGTCAATATATTATTAAGTAATATTATAAAATTAATTTTAAAGTTTAAAAAAATATTATTGAATTATATTTGAAGGTACTTGATATGTTATAGAGTTAGATTAGACAAATATGTCATTACAACAAAACGATGTTTCAGCGACCGGTGAAAACGCCGGTCGCTGAAGACCCCAAAAAAATTAAAAAAAAATAAAATTGAAGTTTTTCGGCGACGAACCCTTCAGCGACCGGCGCCCGCAGCTTTCAGAAACCGGTTTTTCCCGGTCGCTGAAGGGTGTCCGAAAAAAACCCACCCACACCAATGTTTTCCTTCTCTCTCTGTCTCCTCCCGCCTTTTAGGTTACCAAAAAAAAAAAAAAAACGCGCGCCCGATCCCTCCCGCCCGAAGCCCCGCCGCCCGGTCTCTGACCCCCGCCGCTGGAAACCCCGCCTCTCTGATCGCCCGATCTCTGACCCGACTGACTGCCCGATCTCTGACTCACGCCGCACGATCTCTGACCTGACCCTGCTGCCTTGGTACCGATCTTCTCTGGTGCTTCCTTTGCGCTTCCCTGGTGCTCGGAGGTGCCATTCTTGCGGTGCTTGCTGATTTTTCTTTGACGGCCGAGAGGCGAGTGTTGGCTTAGTATCGGCCGTTTTCTTGTTCCTTTGCATTTAGAGCTTCCATCGGGTAATTTTAAGCACCCCTCTTAATTATTGCTTGCTGTGTATTTTACGGGATGAATTGGGGAATTTCTAGTCTCGCGCGGGTTGTTGATTTTCCCGGCTTGACGGTGATTTGGGGCTTGACGGTGATTTGGGGCTGTGTATTTTCACTCTTCACGATCGCTTTACTAGGTGCTGTACTGATAGGTACTCGGTCTATACCAACTTATGAAATTATTTTCTTAGTTTTACATCTTGGAATTTAGACCACATTTCAATAAAAACCTGTGCAAGGACTTCCATTCGTTTGGTACACGCCCCTGTATGCAGTAGAAATGGTACATCTTACTTAACCTGTACTTATACTGGTACACGCACCTGTGCTTTCAAGAAACATCTGCTGGTACTAATGACAGTACCAGTACACTCATAAGTCATAAACAATTAACAACAGGAGCAAAAAAAATATCACCTACCTTCCCGATATTTGATCAATACGACTCCCAACAGATGCTGGCTTTCTAATAATTTTAAGGGTAGTATTTAATAATTGTATTGTCATGTGTATTGAAAGGTGAAGCACATTAATGCATCTAACTTCTGTTTGGCACGAGTGCCTAAATTGGTTCTATATTTTCTTTAAATTGTTATAAGAAAATTGTTGTCAAGGCATATTTGCATATTTGCATATCATTATTGCATATTTGCATATCTGTCAAGGCATATTTGCATATTTGTTGGAAATTCCTTATTTGGATCTTTTGTTATATGAAAGCATAACATGAGAGATTAGAATACCAAGTAAATCTTAGTCCAAATTGACAATTCTTTATCAATAGTTAATTACTGTATTTGTATTTGTATAGTGACAGGAAATGGCAATGGAGACTTGTCCCAGGAAGGAAATTGAGGGGTTTCAAGAGAAACTAGTTGAAGAAAATTTGTATTTGTATTTGACTACTTGGTGTGTGTATATCGATGTATTCAGATGTTTATGTTTAAATTTGGTTCTGTGGTTGCATATATCGATGTTTATGTTTAAATTTGTTTGTATGTTTATTATATATCGACGTGTCGTACCAATTATTAAATGGTGCAAATTTAAATAATAAAAAAAATTCCAAAAAACTGACAGAATACTTTCTGCGACCGGTTTTAAGTATCAGCGACCGTAAATATTTGTCTCTGATAATTTGTGTATCTGCGATCGGTTCGATTATCAGCGACTGGTTTTAGGTATCAGCGACCGGTACTTTTGGTCGCAGAAATTTTTTGCTGACGTCATAAAAAATCAACAGCGACAAAAAAAAATGTGGTCGCAAAAGGTTATCAGCGACCGGGTGACGTAGTATTAGCGACCGGTGACGTCATCAGAAGAGTATCAGCGACAACGCTTATAGCGACCGGGCTTTCAGCGACCGGATCGAGTATCAGCGACCGGCGACTTTATTTTCTGCGACCGAATTGCCGGTCGCTGATAGTCAAGTTTGCTGTAGTGTGTGAGTTTCTACAATTTTAAGAATAAATATGTAATTACTGATTTTGGAGGGATAAATATGTAACATCTTCGTTAGATTTCGGATTTACAACTGCATATCCATATATACCGCTTGTGTATACATACAATACGTACGCTTATATAAATATTATTACAAACCACGTTTCAAAACAATGTATTGGTCAACCTGACTCCAGTAGTTAGCAGATATAATGTCATATCCATTGCCCATTCCTCTCGATCCTGGTGCCTAGCTCGATTAACTAATAAAACCCCACCACCTAATCACAGCTCTATCACGTGCTATAAACACGCGCTAGGAATCAGACACATTAAACTATTAAACAGGATTTACCTAAAAAGCCATCTAATAATTATAGTCAAATGCCTTTCAATGCCAGAGGACACTTTGTTGATGTGAAAATTTATGAATAAAATAAATGATAGCTGGATCGTTGGCAGCAGCTTGAACCGAAATTTTTATTAATACCCTAAAAAAAAGAAAAATAATAAATCTGCCTTCGATATAATTTTTTTTTTCAAAAATATCATGACCGCCTCATGTTTGGACGGTCCACTCTCTCTACCAAACCGCCCCGCAGTGGGGCGGTCACCTATTCATACCAGACCGTCCCACTGTGAGGCGGTTTGGTTTTTTTTTTTAAATATCACGACCTAGCTGCCCCCACCCCTTGTTGCTCTCTCTCTGTCCCTGTTGCTCTGCCCAAACCCACCATACAACCGCCCCCCCTGCGCCCTCACCCTTCCTCTCTCTCCCTCTCTCTCGCGAGGCCGCCCCCACCCTCTCTCTCTCGCTAGGCAACCCCCCTCTCCCTCTTGGCCACCCCCTCTCCCTCTCGCTCTCTATAGCAAGGCCGCCCCCACCCACAAAGCTCGAGGTTAGGTGAGGCCGGAGTATGAATCATGAAGCACAATCCGATTATTTTAATCCGACATAACTTATTTTATTTGTGTTTTGTGCCTTGCGATTGTTAGAAATTGAATTGTTAATTATCGTGTGCGGGTTGTTGATATTCCCAACACGATTCATTTTACTGTTACACCTTTTTAAAATTGTCCAAAATTAGGTTTGACAAAATTAGAGTTTAGGGTTTAGGGTTCAAAATTAGAGTTTAGGGTTTATGGTTTTTTTGAAAATCTCACTAATTTTTATAAATATGTTATGTGAAAATTTTAAATCATTTAATGTACGGTAATTTTTTAGGATTTTAGAAATTATCCAAAATTAGAGTTTAGGATTTAGGTTTTTAGAAATTATCCAAAATTGTGTAGCAATTGTTAAGAATTACTTACAAATTATTTATTAATTGTTTATAAAGTGTCCAAAATTCTATTATTAATTTTTTATGGTAGTTTGCAATAATAATTTTTATTAATTAATGTAAATTGTAATATTATTTTTTTTACGCTTTAGGTTTTTTTTTTAGGGTTTAGGATTAAGGGTTTTAATGCATGAATTATGCCTTTTATTTTTTAGGTTTATTTTAGGGTTTTAAAAATTTCCCGACATATTTAGAAATTGTTAGCAATTGTTTAGCATATGTAGAAATTATCCAAAATTGTTTAGAAATTGATAGAAATTATTTGCAATAATAATTTTTATTAATTAATGTAAATTGTAAAAATATGTTAGAAATTTAGTAACCGGCTATTTTCAAATGTAGTATGGCTAGATCTAAATGGGGACGATCACATGATACTTTGGAGGCCGGTGAGAGTTCACATGCTCCCGCTGGAGAGGCTTCCGGTGCGGAGGCCTCCGGTGCAGAGGCTCCCGGTGCAGAGTATCCCGCTCATGATGCGGACACATTTTGTCATCTTCTGTGGATCGCACATATTAAGCACCGTGTCTCATACGCATCTATGGAGGTACGATGATTTTTTATAAGTAATTTAAATAGCATTATTTAATATGACATATAGTCAGCTGCTTAAATTGAAATCATTGTTAAATGCAGGACGAAACGATGTTGACAGTGAGAATAGGTGACCACCCCACTGCGGGGCGGTTTGGTAGGGAGAGTGGACCGCCCAAATATGGGGCGGTCAGGGTATTTTTGAAATTTTTTTCATATCGAGGACAAATTTGCTATTTTTTTCTTTTTTGAGGGTATGATAAAAATTTCAGCAGCCTGAAACTGCTGTTTGTGTTTTTCATTTCTCTATTACTAAAATATTAGATTTTCTTTTTCTTTTAACACAACAAAACTTCCAGGCCCCTGCCATCTCTGTCCCTGCGGTTTCCTGCTTCTCTTTTGTGCCCCCTCGCTTCCCTTGAGAGAGGGGAGGGAGAGGGAAAGAGAGAGATAAAGTGAGAGTGGGGCAGTAAGAAGAAGGTTTTACTGTAATGTTACATGGATGATGGCAGAGGCAGACACAGATCTCTCTCTCTCTTCTCTCTCTCTCTCTCTCTCTCGTGAAGGATGGAGGAGAGTGGGAGCCACAGTTCCATGCTCTCAAGGCATTAGAAGAGAAAGCGACCTAACAGCAAGGCTCAACGGTTTTGATCAGTTTAGTGGAGAGGTGGGGTGGGGGGGGGGGGGGGGGGGGGGGGTGTTGCAGGTGGTTCTTTGCTCTGCAATGCAATAACTGTTACAATTTCATAATTCATACTGTTCTTTTTTAGGCATCATCAATGGTTAAACTTGACATACATTAAAATAATTAGGTCTATTTGTATAACAAGACCTGCTAGTGTGTATTCTCGTAAATTCATTGTCAGAACTCAGAACTAAGAATACTATATTTTGTATGCTTGTGTAGTTCTCATACTATTTTTCCTATTTTGAGACATATTTATATACAAAAAAAATAATTAATCTGCTGAACTAAATAGAGAAAATCATTAATGTTAGATGTCATAAACAATGAACCGACAGTGTTGCAAATGAATTGCTTTATTTAAATAGTGAAAATACAGAAACATTTTGTCCATATATTAATTACTTGATTGTACAAAACATTACTTGCATCTATTGTTTCTAATTAATAGGGCTTTCTTTGCATTTTTGCTAGTAGCCCATCATCTGGCAAGCATGTGAATGTTCATTGTCTCTCTCACAGTACCTTCATCCTAGCTAGTTTAGTTTCTACATCGTTCCTATTATATTATCTATTTTTGAGATTATGAAAGTGCTTCATTTAAAAATAATAATGAAAACTTATATTTTTTTTTCCAGTTACCTAATAACTCATTTACTTATTTACTATATATTGAGATTTTGTATTTTTTAATTGTGTGAGTACCAATTTACCTTTGGTTATGTAAAGTACAGTACCTCGCATATATTAATATCACCATTGATGTCTTTTTAATCTTTTTTTTTTAATTTTTTGGTAGTCTGTTAACGTTCCCCGTTGTCATTTTCTGATTTTAAATGTTCTATGTTTTATTTGTATTATCTGGCGCGGTCGTCTTTTAGTAAAGGGTCCGAACATAATAATGGGATTTAAGTTTGGATTTAATTTCGTTTAATAGAAATCTTAATATATATGCTAGATATATAAAATTTGTTGAAAGTTTATACTTTGATGTTTCCTCGTTACTAGAGTCAACAAAATTAACAGAAAAAGACAAAATGAGCAGAGGAATTTATTTATGTATAAATTGAAATGATGCGAACAGTGTAGCCAGAAGTTCAGATACAGTAGGTGGAATCTTAATTTATGTTTTCAAAGCATATATATCTACCATATGAGATCACTGATCATGATAAATATGATTAGCTTCCAATTTTTGTCCATCTCTATTCAATCTCTTTTATGACATAATAGTGATCTCTTTTTTGTTTGTAGATGTTGTCACTAATTAATTAATAATAACAAAAATGTTTTATTGGACTTTGGTATCCGAAAAAGTACATTTTAATTAAATTATAAAGATCAATATCTCAAAAAAAAAAAAATCTCAAGGAAAATGATACCTATTTGTAAGTAATATCCTTAATATGAGTCGTAGGATCCTGCTTTTTGTGTGCATATCATCCGATATAAACAAAACACATCAGATTTCTTAATTTGTTAATGTCATAAAAATTCATAACTAAATAATTAATTCACAGAATCGATTTGTTACATTCATTATTATAGATCAAACTATATAGATCCAGTGGCGGAACACAGTAGAGAGCAAAGGACGCTAAGCACCCCCTATTAATTGACATTTTATACTTTAGTCCATTAAATTTTGTAATTCTCATATGTATTAATACCTTTTAGCCCCCTTATAAAATGAAATTGCACTATATTTGATTTTTCGGCCCTCCAATCTCTATTTTCTAGTTCCGCCCCTGTATAGATCGGATAAAAAAATAATACTAAAATTCAAATCGCCAATAATTATAAATATACAAATTTTAAGCAAGTATTTCTGAGATAGATTCAAATTTTGAACCTCCTTTCAGAACAATTTATCTTTTTTTTATTAATGATGTCTTGTACAACTCAGCACTTTTATATATTTTTTTACGAGAATTGAACACGTGTTTCTCCGTAGAGAGACAAACCTCGCATCACTATTGTTGGTCCCTAAGGCACCTAGAGGGGGTGAATACGGGGCCTTTTAAAATTAAAGCTAAGTACTTTTAACTAACGTGTGTATGAGTTATTCTTGGTGGAAACTAGAATAACTTTAAACTAAGCAAGTGCGCGTAAAATAAATAGAAGAGTTAAGAGACACTTGACACGAGAGTTGTTTACGGAGTTCGGCACTAACGCCTACGTCTCCGGGCTCACGACCTTCAAGATGGAGCGCATTTCTTTACCCAATGAGAAATGAGTACAAGGTGGAACCGGTGAGCCCTTACAAACCTTGGGAAGTCACACGGCCCGAGCACGGAAATGGCTCACGAGCACTAAAGGCTCAAATGTATGAATCAAACAAGATGATCACTCAAGGATCACTCTACTTCTTACAAGAGATTGATTGTGGTTGAGTATGCTTGAGATTGTAGTATGAATATTGAAGTTGTGTGCACAAGCAACAATGACTTTTTCTAGATCTGAAAAGAATTCAGAATATTGCAATTGGGGGGGGGGGGGGGGGGGGGAGGTTTCTTTCCTCTGCAATGCTATAACTGTTACAATTTCATAATTCATACTGTTCTTTTTTTAGGCATCATCAATGGTTAAATTTGACATACATTAAAATAATTAGGTCTATTTGTATAACAAGACCTGCTAGTATGTATTCTAGTAAATTCTGTCAGAACTAAGAATACTATATTTTGTATATATACTTGTGTAGTTGTTATAATATTTTTCGTATTTTACTACATCTTTATAGACAGAAATAATAAATCTGCTGAACTAAATAGAGAAAATCATTAATGTTAGATGTAATAAACAGTGAACCGGCAGTGTTGCAAATGAAGATTGCTTTATTTTAAATAGAAAACATATAGAAACAAAACATTACTTGCAACTGTTGTTTCTAATAATTACTTGATTGTACAAAACATTACTTGCAACTGTTGTTTCTAGTAATAAATTAATAGGATTTTCTTTGCATTTTTGCTAGTAGCCCATCATATCTGGCAAGCATGTTAATGTTCATTGTTTTTCTCACAGTACAATCATCCTAGCTAGTTTAGTTTCTACATCGTTCCTATTATATTATCTATTTTTGAGATTATGAAAGTGCTTCATTTAAAAATAATAATGAAAACTTATATTTTTTTTTCCAGTTACCTAATAACTCATTTACTTATTTACTATATATTGAGATTTTGTATTTTTTAATTGTGTGAGTACCAATGTATAACTCGCATATATTAATATCACCATTGATGTCTTTTTAATCTTTTTTTTTTAATTTTTTGGTAGTCTGTTAACGTTCCCCGTTGTCATTTTCTGATTTTAAATGTTCTATGTTTTATTTGTATTATCTGGCGCGGTCGTCTTTTAGTAAAGGGTCCGAACATAATAATGGGATTTAAGTTTGGATTAAATTTCGTTTAATAGAAATCTTAATATATATGCTAGATATATAAAATTTGTTGAAAGTTTATACTTTGATGTTTCCTCGTTACAAGAGTCAACAAATTAACAGCAAAAAGACAAAATGAACAGACAGGTTCATATATGTAATTGAAATGATGTGAATAGTGTAGCCGGAAGTTAAGATACAGTAACTAGGTTGAATTTTAATTTAATTTTTCAAATAATCTAACCATATGAGATCACTGATCATGATAAATATGATTAGCTTCCAATTTTTGTCCATCTCTATTCAATCTCTTTTATGACATAATAGTGATCTCTTTTTTGTTTGTAGATGTCGTCACCAATTAATCAAGAATAACAAAATTGTTTTATTGGACTTTTTCTGACAAAGTACTTTTTAATTAAATTAGAAAGATGAATATATTTAAAAAAAAAATTCTCAAGGAAAATGATACCTATTTAATTTGTAAGTAATATCCTTAATATGAGTCGTAGGTTCCTGCTTTTTGTGTGCATATCATCCGATATAAACAAAACACATCAGATTTCTTTGTTAATGTCATAAAAATTCATAACTAAATAAGTAATTGACAGAATCGATTTGTTACATTCATTATTATAGATCAAACTATATAGATACAGTGGCGGAACACAGTAGAGAGCAAAGGACACAAAGCACCCACTACTACAGAAAAACAGATTGCACACGGACATTAATGGAAGAGCTACACGGATTTCCTGCTGTGTTTAAAGCCAGGGTGTATGAATAGGTCAAAAACTACACACGGATATTTAACCGTGTGTGATTATAATGATTTCTACACGGATATTCCCTAATTAACCGTGTACAAAGACCTGCCGGTGTCGCTCTACAAGTTACCGAGCTACACGGATATCCCCTAATTAACCGTGTACGATTCCTCTTTCTACACGGCTTTGTATTAAAAGTCCGTGTAGCTCTCTTAGCTATTATACACGGACTTTTGGTAAATATCCGTGTACAAATAGTTGAAGATTTTTTGTATTTCGCCTCCAGCAAGGCTATCATACACGGATTTTTCTAAAATATCCGTGTATGATTAGTATTGCACACGGTTTTTTATAAAATGTCCGTGTAGCTCTATGCTATTGTACACGGACAACTGTTAAATAACCGTGTGCAATAGCTAATTTTTGATTTTGTTTTTTCTATCGTACACGCACAATTGTGAAATATCCGTGTATAAATACCTTTTTTTTTTTGTATATTTTGTTTTTGGGCTAGCCTCCAGCTTTGCTAGCCAATTTTTTGCAACAGAAATACAAATATTCATTCGAAACAAATTAATTAGCAAGAAATTACTAAATTTATACAAAATTCATATAGCAATAAATTCATTCGAAACATATTTTTATTACAAATCTATGCAAATCCATATCGAGGATTACAAAATTCCATGGCAAACCACCTTGCCCACATGCACCGTACATCGTCGATCTGAGCCTTGGTGTAATGCGCTTGCTTTGTCACATCCTACAAAATTATAATTTGATAATAGTTAGTATTTCAGAAAAGGTAGATATCAATTGCTTATTATATAGGAAATTAATATGAAGTACATACCGCTTTTGGGAATAGGAATTGTATTCTTTCGACAAAGTCAAACATGAATATCATCGTGTAATAAGCGCATTCCCAACCCTCCTTCTGTTGCGGGCTCTGAAATTTACATTTAGCGGCATTTGTTAGAATGACAATAATTTTTTTAACAAGATATGAAATTTCTAACTCATAAAGAGTGTGCTCACCAACATCCACTTCCAACTCAACTTGCTTTTCTTGCGCGTGCCCGTGCCCGTGCTATCTGATCCTCCCTCTTTAATATATTTCGCAAAAGCCCTTACAAAATTGAGTGAATGTAATTAGCAATTTTATAATTTGATATGATTGAAAGAAATGCAAACCTATAGAATTATTATTGCTTACTTATTCACAAAAGGGAAGATAACTTTGCACTTGTCAAGCGCGATCCTTCCTTTGGGCTTACAAGAATCAACAATTATGCCCACATTTAGGTACGGCACAATGAGAATCGAGCACCAATGTTTGCTGTGGGATCGAGGAGAAGAATTATAGTACTTTAGCATATAAAAGTGACACGAGTGTTTGCTATGATTGATGGTGTGATTTCATTTTTTTATGTTTAACTTTTAATTCCTTTATACAATTCTTTAATTAAAATATAAACAACACATAAGTTAAGATTAGAACTAACCCCTCGTGGTATGGCATGAGAATGAATTTCTTCTCCTCCGCCTTAGCACGATGCATCGCAGAACACATGTACTCGATAGCCATATCCGGATAATATGTCACTGCCGTACCACTCACTTTCTCGGGGTCCAGAAACATGCACAAGTTCTTCTTTTCAACCATCTCATCACAGTTTCGGACTAGCTTCCTGAAACTCATCATATTGTAATTAGAATATATATTTGAGTTCTATACAATAATGAAAATATTTTAATATCACTAACATGAGGAAAATGGTGATGTGTGAAACATCGAGCCATTTGTCGGATGACAAGTGGTGGAAGAGGTCCTTGAAGTCTTTGAACGACAGCAGGAGATCCCTGCCTTCGTGTAGAAACATCCCAGGTGGGACAGGGATGATGATAGCCTCCATGCCTTCGGGCGCCGTCATCAAGTAGTCGTGGAGAAGGCGCAAATCATTGGGCAAACGGCTGTATTCTTCTTCGGTGACCATAGGACGGGGCGGTGATTGTGGCGCGTCAGCCGCGACGTCACAAGCCACCTCCTGACGTACCGGTGACATCGCCGTACCGGTAACATCATCTCCTCGTGTCTGTATCAAGTTATAGATGGATTATTCTAGTATTTCAAAAAGAATGAGTTGAATGTAACAAATAAATGGATTTTTTTTATGGATTACCTGATCCAAAACAATCTGACTCTTGGGCCATTGGACAAATGACATCCGTGCATCATCAAGCACAAACATCTCGTCGGTAGGGACAGGAAGGGGTACGCGCTGCCAACCATCCACGACTAACTCAACCTGCACGCATGCATGGTCGGGGCCTTAGCTGACCAAAGTGTACACTCTTGGCTCCTGGATGTACAACGCCCTTAGCAACGATCAGAGGAACACTACCATGCAACAGGACGAGGTCGCATGCTCTGGGGTCCTGCAAATTTATAGGAAAGTTGTTTATTTTAATGATGCGATATTGTCTAACAAGGTTGCAAACAGGTTTTAATTACCTTTAGATTATGAACAAGTATTGATTACCTTGAGATTATCCAAATCGTCTAAGGCCCACGTGCCGGATGCTTGACTACTTCGCCGAATTCCCGGCGAAATGGGAGGTGGTTGCTCGGATGGCTGCGTAGTTGCTGATCTAATTTGTGTCAACATTGCTTCCATCTCAGCAAACCTTGCGTCGTACTCTTTGCTCACCTCCGCGCGTATCTGCGCAACTATCTCGTCTTTGTTTACCTTGGCACGAGATTTTCTTCGAGGTTTTTGTCCCTCCACTCGGAACACCTCCTTCCAGCCCTTGTAGCCCCCTACACCCCTTACTCGACCCGGGTGTTCTGGATTCTCGAGCGCTGCGGACAAGGAATCATTTTGTCGTTCGACACTCCGGGCACCCGAGTTGACCTCCTCCTCCACTTCCAACTGTTCAAGTAGAAGAATTAGTTAAAGAAAATAAACAATTGTACTTTCGGAGTTATAATTTTCGGGTGAATGACACAAAGTAAGTATAAAGGACTCTTACCATTCTTTGAGCCACGGGTTGCAAATCCTTTGGGAGTACTATCCTCCCGTCAGCGGTTACCTCGGCTCTACCCATGACCCAATCTTTGCCCCTAGGATTTTGGATCCTAACCACGGGTGAGTCAGAATCCTTGTTTTGCTCCAGTACTTTCCTCCATTCTGCCGACTTACCCTCGTAACCAGCTGACCCTAGATGGTGTGGATACTTGTTAAAGGCAACGGTCCTCCTGCCTTTATCACTTTTGTCCTTCACAGAAACAAGACAATAACGATCAGTTCGTTTTAGAAAGATAAGTACATATCGAGAAAGAATAAGCACAAAAGAGGCACGAGTTAGATACCTGGAACTCTTTGGTAGACTTCAAAGCTTGAAACGCATCCCAGTCCTCTTGTTTTAGCCATTTGTAGTAGCCGACCGGAGTTCTCCCTTTCTCCATGAACTCCGTCTTCAACGTGCTCTTGAATTGCTTCCAACCATTGTTCATAATCTTCAAAGTCTTATCCTTTGGAACATCATTCTCGATGTTCCACTGAGCCTGATTAACACCAAAATTTAGTGTATTTAAGTATAGATCATACATAAGTGAAAATAAAGCAAAGAGTTGTTAGGCACTTTACCTTCACCTCCTTCCACCACTCGTTCTTCACCGCATCCTCAAAATGATCCCATCTCTCAACAAGGATACTCGCTTTTTGCCTCACCAAACTCGTACACCAATTTGAGTATTTCTGCCGTTTTTCTCCCTGCGCACGCCCGTCTTCTGTGAACCAGATTTCTTGATGGGTCTGCTCGGACATGCTCGTGCACATTGTCGGCAGTAGCTTGCTGCTCCTCTTCTGCCATCATATCTCCTTCTGCCATCAAATCATAAGTGACCAAATCATGAAATTAAAGATCAAATCATAAAATTGATATTTTGTACAAAAATCCTAAATTGATATTCTTGTACAAAATATCATAAGTGACCAATAATGAAATCCTAAATTGATATTCTTGTACAAATATGCTAAACCTCTTGCTAAAATTGACAAATCTAAACCTCTTGCTAAAATCACCTCTTGCTAAAATACCCTAAATTAATCAATTTTTGGCAAAATACCCTAAATCATATAACCTAGATTAATCAATTAACCTAGATTAATCAATTTTTGGCACAATTTTTGACATATAACCTAGATTAATCAATTAACCTAAAATACCCTAAAATACCCTATATCATATAACCTAGGTTAATCAATTTTTGGCACAATTTTTGACACAATTAATGAATTGATATTCTTGTAAACAAATCACTGCAACCATCATCATAATATACAAATTAACAAGTACCATAATGTATTCAATACTAACTCGGTATAGCACCATAAAGATATCCGGTAACAAAATTAGCCAACCATGGCTAACGGGTTCAAACCCAATAAGAAAAACAAGAGCTCAACTCAGTTTGAAGCACCAGAACCCCTATTGCAAAATAACGAGAGAGAGAGAGACGCTAACCACGGGTGAGAGAGACCGCGGGTTAGAGAGAGAGAGACCACGGGTGAGAGAGACCGAGGTGGTGAGGCGGTGAAGAGCTCGGAGAAGGCTTTCGAAATTCTCTGTGAGGGTTTTTGGAACTGAACCGCTTAATTCTCTGTGAGGGTTTTCGGACTTATGAAAATTTTGGCAGAGAAGGATTTCGAAATAATAGTGTTTTCCTCATTATACACGGACTTTTAACTTAAAAGACCGTGTACAAAGAGCTTTCTACACGGACATAACTCTAAAGTCCGTGTGCAAATATCCTTTCTACACGGACATCTAGCTAATAGTCCGTGTAGCTCTCTTCCATTTCTACACAGACTATTAGCTAAAAGTCCGTGTATAAATATGTCCGACAGGCGGGTCCCAGGTTCAGTAAAATTTCAGGAGGTGAAAATTTATAAAGTAATAATAAATTAAGTAAAATTTCAGATTTCTAATATTTATAAAGTAATAATAAATTAAGTAAAATTTCAGATTTCTAATATTTATAAAGTAATAATAAATTAAGTAAAATTTCAGATTTCTAATATTTCTAAAGTAATAATAAATTAAGTAAAATTTCAGATTTCTAATATTTAAAAACTTATACCGATATTTGTACCAAGCAACTAATATTAAAATCTAATAATGAAATTTTATTTATTTTATTTTATTATTAAATGTTTTAACTAATATTTTCAAAAACTAATACTAATATTTGATAATATTATAAGCATTAAACATAATCCTTCATTGTTGCAATATTTGATAATATTTGATAATCCTTCATTAAACATAATCCTTCATTGTTTCAAAAACTAATACTAATATCTGATAATACTAATACTACATTATGCTTTTTTCCTTTTTTCCCTCTTTTTTTCCTTTTTTAATTTGATATATTACAAGCTAAGGTTGCAATATTAAAAGCTACACGGTCTTAAACAAAATAAATATTATACATTATGTTTTTTTTTCCTTTTTCTCCTTTTTTCCACTATTTGAACAGTACCCTCGGCCCATAATCCTTCATTGTGGTCGGACCGCATGTAGTCAGCTTCGTCTACCCCTTCAAGTGTTGCTACCTCAGTTTGCACATCGGTACAAAATGGAGGTACTTCGTCGAACTGGTCGTACTCTTCTTCATCGACGACATTTTCTACCCCGACAATCCTTCTTTTTCCGGATAGGACGACGCTCAACCTAGCATCACTCGGGTCAGTGGCATAAAAGACTTGGGTGGCTTGCTTGGCGAGTATAAACGGATCATCAACATGCCCAACCCTGTTTAAATCAACGAGTGTGAACCCGTCGTTGTCAACTTTAACACCTCGGTCTTCGACCCATTGACACCGAAACACGGGAATGCTCAGGCGAGGACTGTAAATGAGCTCCCAAATTTCTTGAATAACGCCATAATATGACTTTGATGCTATTACAGCCCGGCCATCTCCGGATCTACTAAATTCTTGAGAGGTCGCCACCAACGTCACCCCACTGTTTTGCATCGTGCTCTTATCACTCTGGGATTTAGTGTAAAATGTATATCCATTAATCTCGTATCCTTGGAATGTTCTAACAACAATTTGGGGTCCTTCGCCAAGCAGTTTAACAATTTCAGGTACGGGGTGTGACTGCACTCTTTCTTTCAGCCATCCTATAAAAGAACGATTATGCTCGTTAGTAAGCCACTTCTGACTCCTGGTGTAGTTTTGTTGTTGAAGGATTGTCATGTGCTCATCTATATAGGGAGCAACATCTGTCATGTGTTGTAGTACAATAAAATGTGCCTTTTGTAGTTCATTTAGATCAGCAACTACGGCTCTCAACCCAATTGTCCCGACTCCTTGGAGCCTTCCCTCGTATCGAGATTTTGGAACGCCAATAGGATCCACACCGGTCAAGTAGTTGGTGCAAAAATCAATCACCTCCTCTGTAGAATATCCTTCTATAATGCTGCCTTCGGGTCGATGTCGGTTCCTTATGTATTTTTTCAAGATGCCCATGTATCTCTCGAATGGATACATATACCGAAGAAACACGGGACCACAAATCTTAATTTCTCTCATAAGATAAACAACAAGGTGAACATGACATCGAAAAAAGATGGCGGAAAATACATCTCAAGTTGGCAAAGAGTCACGACGACCTCCTTTTGCAAAGAGTCCAATTTTAGAGGGTCTATCACTTTGGAATTTATTGCATTGAAGAAAGAACAAAGCTTCGTAATGGTTTGACGAACATGCTTTGGTAAAATTCCCCGAATTGCAACGGGAATTATGTGTGTCAATAAAACATGACAGTCGTGAGATTTCAGACCGACCAGTTTTAAGTCCTTCATCGACACCAACTTCTTAATATTCGAAGAATATCCTGATGGGACTTTTATACCATTGAGGCATTCACAGAAGCTTGTTTTCTCTTTCTTTGACATTGTGCACAGTGCGGGGGGTAGGTATGTGCGCTTCCCTTTCTCCTGCGGTGCGAGCTCGTGTCGTATTCCCAACTCTACCATGTCTTTTCTCACTTTAATACCATCCTTAGTCTTCCCCGGAATGTTCAATAATAAACCAATTAAACTGTCACAGACATTTTTTTCGACATGCATGACATCTAGGCAATGCCTCACTTCTAAATATTTCCAGTACGGTAGCTCCCAAAATATGGACCTCTTTTTCCAAATAATCTTCGGTAGTGCTTTGGCGCATTTTCCAAAAACAACATCAATGTTTTTTACCCGTTCGAAGACACTCTCCCCGTCTAATAGATGACGAGCCACTCCAAGCTCAATTTTCCCGTTGAATGCCATCTTCTTCTTACGATATGGGTGATTAATAGGAAGAAACCTACGATGCCCCATGAATACATTCTTTTGACAATTTTTCAATCTCAGCATCTGCGTGTCATCTTCACAGATCGGGCACGCTTTTGCTCCTTTACAAGTGTAACCCGACAAATTCCCGTACGCGGGGAAATCATTTACGGTGCAAAACACCATGGCCCGCAAGTTAAAGGTCTCTTTCATATACGCATCCCACACCGGGACGCCATCACGCCATAATTTTTGGAGGTCCTCGATTAATGGTGCGAGATATACATCTATGTCATTTCCGGGTTGTCTGGGTCCTTGGATTAGTAATGACATCATTATATATCTGCGTTTCATGCACAACCAAGGAGGAAGATTGTAGATGCATAAAAGAACTGGCCAAGTACTGTGCCGACTGCTCATACTTCCAAACGGACTCATTCCATCTGAGCTCACCACAATCCTAAGGTTCCTCGTTTCAGAACCAAATTCTTTGAAATGTCTGTCAATGTTTCTCCATTGAGGAGAATCAGCCGGGTGCCTTAGTTTACCGTCATTTTTGCGCTCTTCTTCGTGCCAGCGCAATAATTTTGCATCTTTGGGATTCGCAAACAACCGTTTGAATCTCGGTATTATCGGCAAATACCACAACACCTTAGCCGGAGGTCGGCCATTTGTGTTCTCGTTACAATCATCAGTGTCCTGGTCCTTACGACGTTTATATCGTGAAACACCGCATTTAGGACAGACATGCATGGCCTCGTACTCGTTACGATACAATACACAGTCATTCGGACATGCATGTATTCTTTCGATCTTCAACCCCATTGGACATATCAACTTCTTTGCCTGATATATTGTACCGGGTAACTCGTTGTTATCTGGGAGCATTTCTCCTAAAAGCTGTAATAAGGACGTGAAACTCTTATCGCTCCAACCATTGTCTGCTTTTAAGTTTAATAATTTTAACACAGCTGACAGTTTTGTAAAATTGGTACACCCGGGATACAACGGCTTTTTGGATTCATTAGACAAATTTTGAAATTTATCATAATTTTTATCACTAATTTCATCTTCCACATCACGTAACATATCCTCCAAATTTTCAGTAAACTTGTGTTCTACATTTTCATCAAAATTCCTCTCCATCTCATCATCGTCATTTTCGGGTTCGACGTTATCAGAATATTCGGCACTCTCATAATCCTCGTTCCAATCAAGTTCAAAATTATCAGAAATTCCAACATTCTCATCATTCAATTCACGATTACAATCTTTATTGGCACTACTACTTTCCCCAAATTTCTCACCATGCATGAACCAACATGTATATCTCTTCTTAAATCCCCGACAAATCAAATGAGCTCTAATTTCTTCGATGTCCAAAAATCTTAATAAATTTTTACAATCTTTACAAGGACATAAAATGTCTTCTTCTTTTTTCTTCACTCTATAACTCTCAGCAAATTTTATAAACTCATCAACGCGAACCAAATATTCTTCACTGTCACGTCGCATTTCATACATCCAGCTTCGATCCATCTGTAAATTAAATTAAAAAAATGATTTGATCAATTAATCATGCATGCATGGTCAACATTCTCCTTCGTGTACAAAATTTTGGGCTTACCAACCACATACTTTGAATATTATGTCTAACCCACTCTTTGAATAGTATGCGTACGAACCACATACTTTGGGCTTACAAAGGGCCGGTTTACAATCCTAACCCACTCTTTGAATATTATGTCTCATATGTGAATACATATTAGCGAGATTTAATTAGTATTTGAGAAAAATTCGGCAGCATTTCCCCTTAACTCCCCAAGTATGCGTACGAACCACATACTCGTAGGAGCAATAAGGGAAAATACTGTCGAACTTTCCTCAAATACTAATTAAATCCAGCTAATATGTGTTCACATCCTAAATGAGACATAATATTCAAAGAGCAGTCCCAAAACGGGGACTATCCAAAATTAATCCCTATTGGATTAATTTTGAACGGGCATGGACCTAAAAGCATCTAAAGGTCGGTTATTGGACCACAATACACTAATTAATTACATCTAAAATTAAGAAATCAAGCATGCATGAAATGACCTAAATAAGCCTAAATAACAGAAAATTAGAGGAAGAAAATGATTTAAATACATATTACTAACCTTAGAAAGATGGAGAGGAGAAAATACAAACTTAATTCAAAGATCTCAGATCTCAGCTGCTGGCCTCGATCAATTCGCAGAAATCTGATAGGAAAAAGCTCAGTTCAGAGAGATGTATTAACTAAAAGACTTGATCAAAACGGCGCTGGAAGGGGAAGACATTAAAACCCTACACTATTATACACGGCTATTTAGTTATAAATCCGTGTAGCTCTCCAACTAAACATACACGGCTCTTTTGTTATTAATCCGTGTACAATTATACTATTTCTACACGGATATATTATCAAAAAACCGTGTGTAATATTCCTACACGGCTTTGTATTAAAAGTCCGTGTAGCTCTCTCAATTATTTGCACACGGATTTTTGGTTTCTAATAAACCGTGTAGCTCTCTCTAATAATTCTACACTGATTATTAACTAATTATCCGTGTAGAAATCGTGCAGATCTTTTGAACAAGTAAAAAATCATATTTGGTACACTGTTTTTAATATAATTGCCAAATCCGTGTACAATGTGCAGTGTACAAAGCCAATTTTTGTAGTAGTGACCCCTTATTAATTGACATTTTATACTTTAGTCTATTAAATTTTGTAATTCTCATATGTATTAATACCTTTTAGCCTCCTTATAAAATGAAATTGCACTATATTTGATTTTTCCGCCCTCCAATCTCTATTTTCTAGTTCCGCCCCTGTATAGATCGGATAAAAAAATAATACTAAAATTCAAATCGCCAATAATTTTAAATATACAAATTTTAAGCAAGTATTTCTGAGATAGATTCAAATTTTGAACCTCCTTTCAGAACAATTTATCTTTTTTTTATTAATGATGTCTTGTACAACTCAGCACTTTTATATATTTTTTTACGAGAATTGAACACGTGTTTCTCCGTAGAGAGACAAACCTCGCATCACTATTGTTGGTCCCTAAGGCACCTAGAGGGGGTGAATACGGGGCCTTTTAAAATTAAAGCTAAGTACTTTTAACTAACGTGTGTATGAGTTATTCTTGGTGAAAACTAGAATAACTTTAAACTAAGCAAGTGCTCGTAAAATAAATAGAAGAGTTAAGAGACACTTGACACGAGAGTTGTTTACGGAGTTCGGCACTAACGCCTACGTCTCCGGGCTCACGACCTTCAAGATGGAGCGCATTTCTTTACCCAATGAGAAATGAGTACAAGGTGAAACCGGTGAGCCCTTACAAACCTTGGGAAGTCACAAGCCCGAGCACGGAAATGGCTCACGAGCACTAAATGCTCAAATGTATGAATCAAACAAGATGATCACTCAAGGATCACTCTACTTCTTACAAAAGATTGATTGTGGTTGAGTATGCTTGAGATTGTAGTATGAATATTGAAGTTGTGTGCACAAGCAACAATGACTTTTTCTAGATCTGAAAAGAATTCAGAATATTGCAATTGTGGGGGGCTCGAGTGATAATCCAAACTAAGATCTTGCTTCTATTTATAAAGAAATGTGCAAAATTAGGTATTTGGTGTTAACCATTGCAACGGTAGAATAACCGTTACAACGGTTAACTCTGAATCATAGGTTTGGCTGCCTGGGAAACCCTAACGGCTATTAACCGTTGCAACGGCTGTCACAACAGAATAAATCGATTTGGCTGTGTTTGATTTATTCTGTTGCAACGGCTAATTAACCGTTACAACGGTTAAGGTAAATTACCACATTCTCAAGCATACTTTACCAATTTTACAGATTTCTAAACCTAATCTCGAGATGATGCTTCTAGCTCCAATGCTTGGTTCTTCATGACTCATCCTTGATTAATTATTGCAATTCATCATGTATCCTTGATGTGTACTTTAGCAATTCATATCGTCATGAACCTGCACAATATCTCAAGACACGAAACTGTAAAATTCAACAAATATATGTTTTGCAAATCTAGTCAAACAAACAAGTCGATTATGGCACAATACAACAACTATGATATTGTAAGCGCCCCCCCCGGTTCTTTTAAAGCACTTTATCTTAATTACAATGTAAGAATGACCCATTACTATGGTCATATAAACATATATTATTTCCCCTAATTAACACCCAATGTCCGCCGCTTTAATTATCTAGTGATGCCCTGCCATCCACTCACTCAATTTCCTACATTTGTTGGCATTAAGCTGGATTTTCTTTGGATGTTGGGAAACACTTCTGTTTGACCCATTGCTTGGGGTCTTTATGTTATGACCTTTGTAACACCATACTCCATCTTGATTTTTAAAATAACTTTTATTAAATTCTTCCGAATTAAATAGTGTGTTCTTATATGGTGTATTTTTCTTGCTATTGATTTTACATTTTTGTAATTTTTGGTTATTGAAAGTTCGAGTTTGTTCCCCTTTAATGTTTAGGCTTTTCATGTGATTGGATTCAAATGAGAGTTTCCCCTTCTTGTATCCAAGTCCAAGTTTATTGAATCCTTAGTTTCCACATTGGTCACTTGTTTGAGAATGTGGATCTAGCCTAATGACACTCTTAAATTCATTAGGTGATCTCAAAGTCCTATTTTCAGTCTCTAGATTTTGTAATTTCACTTTCAAGAGTCCTATTTCACCTATGTGTGATTGATCACGATCTTCAAGTTCTGTAATCTTGGACTCATAGTTTTTAACTTTGTAATCTAGTATCTTGTTTATCACATTGTTTGCCTTATGACTCCTATTCTCATCTCGTACATTGTTTATTTCAATTTTAAGATTTTTAATTTCTTCTAAGTGAGTTTGACTTGTGTTTGACTCTAAAAGTGTGGACTCAAGTCTTTTTACCTACTCTAGCTCAAGAATTTCGGATCTTAAGGTTTGAATTTTGTCGTCTTTCTTAGACAGTGCGGCATGCGATACATCAAGCAAGATTCTCAACCTATTATTGGTTTTGTTGGTTAACTCTCCATTTATGGAAATGTTTGACTCACTAATTGTGTCACAGTTATCATCCAAGTCATAATCGCATTCATGATTAACCAACTCAAGTTTTTAGCGTACCTTACTTGAAGAGCTAGATGAGACTTCACTATCATGTGTAGCCATCAAGGCTAGGTTGACTACTTCCTCGTTTTCCGACTCTAGGTCGGAGTCTCCACCACTGTTGTAGTCAGTGTCGGTGAGTTGTTCGGCTTGCATTGCCTTTTCCTTCTTGTTTCCTTGCTTGCCATCTCTTCTTGGTCTAAAGCGACGCTCTGGTCGCTCACCACCTTCTCTATTCCTAGGAAAGAGCTTGAAGCATGTCTGAATAGAATGCCCTTCTTTGTTACACCCAAGGCAAATGACTCTCTTGTTGTTTTCCTCCCGTTTTTTGTTGTACTTCTTTTCGAAATCTAGCATCCCTTGAAGTATCTCGGTTAATCGTTTGGCATTCATGGAAGGTTCATTATCTCTTTTGTTTTGGTTGTAGTCGTTTGTGGATGACAAGGGTGAAGGTGAAGATGAAGGATTGTAAGGTTTTGAGTGTGAGAATTTTTTATTTTGCGCATATAGGGAAATGATTTTGGTTTTAGGTTCATGGTCATTGGTTTGTCGAAGCTTTTCTTCGCAACTTTGAAGATGGATGAATAGTTCCTCCGGAGTGAAGGTTTGTACTCCCGAGAGCACTTCTAGTGCGCTTACCATCGACTCCCACCTTGGTTTCCTAAGCATAACACGTAAAAGCTTCCCTACAATCTTATTGTTAGAAAGTGGTTGTCCAAGTTCGATAAATTCATTTTGAATTTGCAAAAGTCTATTGTAAGTGTCTTCTACGGACTCACCATTTTCTACACTAAAAGTTTCAAATTTAGTTTCTAACCCCGTGAGTTTGGTTCTCTTGATTTGCTCATTACCCTCATATTTGTTCACAAGGGCTTCCCATATTTCTTTAGCATTTGTAGTATTAGAGAACACTAAAGCTATCGATTCATGTACCGCACCTAGTATTGCATTAATTGCAATATCATTTACCTTCTTATTAAGTTTAGATTCGGTAGTTAGTATACTAGTGTCTTTATTATACTCCGGGGTGTACCCCTTTTCTATGGCCTCCCAGACATCAATTAAGTTTAGATAGTTGATCATTAACTTTTTCCAATGACTAAAATTTTTGGTAGTAGGAGTTAGCATTGGAGGGTCTCTAACACTAGGAGTGCTTTGTGCCATTAATAGATCAAATACAAATGTTCAAATTAAGTGTATCTTAATTTGAAACGACCTGCTTTGATACCACTTGTTGGTCCCTAAGGCACCTAGAGGGCGGGGGGTGAATATGGGGCCTTTTAAAATTAAAGCTAAGTACTTTTAACTAACGTGTGTATGAGTTATTCTTGGCGGAAACTAGAATAACTTTAAACTAAGCAAGTGCGCGTAAAATAAATAGAAGAGTTAAGAGACACTTGACACTAGAGTTGTTTACAGAGTTCGGCACTAACGCCTACGTCTCTGGGGTTCACGACCTTCGAGATGGCACGCCTTTCTTTACTCAATGAGAAAGGAGTACAAGGTGGAACCGGTGAGCCCTTACAAATCTTGGGAAGTCATACTACCCGAGCATGAAAATGGCTCACGAGCACTAAAGACTCAAATGTATGAATCAAACAAGATGATCACTCAAGGGTCACTCTACTTCTTACAAGAGATTGATTGTGGTTGAGTATGCTTAAGATTGTAGTATGAATATTGAAGTTGTGTGCACAAGCAACAATGATTTTTTCTAGATCTGAAAAGAATTCGAAATATTGCAATTGTGGGCGGCTAGAGTGATAATCCAAACCTAGATCTTGCTTCTATTTATAGAGAACTGTGCAAAATTAGGTATTTGGTGTTAACCGTTGCAACGGTTAACTCCGAATCATAGGTTTGGCTGCCTGGGAAACCCTAACTGCTATTAACCGTTGCAATGATTGTCACAACGGTTATTCTCTGAAAATTATGAGTAACCGTTGTAACAGTTGTCACAACGGAATAAATTGATTTGGCTGTGTTTGATTTATTTCGTTGCAACGGTTAATTAATCGTTATAACGGCTAAGGTAAATTACCACATTCTCAAGCATATTTTACCTAATTTTACAGATTTCTAAACCTAATCTCGAGATGATGCTTCTAGCTCCAATGCTTGATTCTTCATGACTCATCCTTGATTAATTATTGCAATTCATCATGTATCCTTCATGTGTACTTTAGCAATTCATATCGTCATGAACCTGCACAATATCTCAAGACACGAAACTGTAAAATTCAACAAATATATGTTTTGCAAATCTAATCAAACAAACAAATTGATTATGGCACAATACAACAACTATGATATGTAAGCGCCCCCCGGTTCTTTTAAAGCACTTTGTCTTAACTACAATGTAAGAATGACCCATTACTATGGTCATATAGACATATATTATTTCCCCCAATTAACACCCAATGTCCGCCGCTTTAATTATCTAGTGATGCCCTGCCACCTATGTTGCATGGATACAAGTACAGGTATCGTATCGGATACGATACGGATACAGCGATACGGTAATTTTCAAAAATTCCGGATACGATACGTCAATTATATATTATTTCTTATTATTTTAATTATATTAATAATTACTATATAAATTAAATATCAAAAATCATGGATAAAGTATTTTGTATAAGTTGAATATAATAGCTGGTGCATTGTAACAACGAAATTAAGTTAGTGTACTGGTTAAGTGGTTGTTGCATTCACCACAATACCCAGGTTCGAGCCCCGTGGATGGCACTAATTTGCTCAATTCACTGGTCTACGCGCAGTTCACAGCTCACGGTGCACCAAAAATGAAATGGAGAGAACATTCCGGTCCATGCGCGGCTCACAGGTGAAATATAAAGCATCTGTTGGTGTATTGGCGCCGTATCCGAGCAAAGAGGAGCCGTGTTGGCACGTTTCAACATGTATCGGCGACCGTATCGGATGGTTAAGGATACGCCACGTATGTCGATACGCCAGCTGGCGTATCCGACACGTATCGGGGCCGTATCTGGTGCGTATCCGTATCCGATACACACCCGATACGGATACGGGACTCTAAGTGGAGTATCAGGGTAACATATATAGCCTGCCACCCACTCACTCTCTTTAAATTAAGACAGCCCATTGCAATCAAGTACTGAGTCTGCTGATTACCATGCATTCATGTTCTCTCAGTAAATCAATTTGGAAAATTATATAAGAGCCCATTTCCTCTTATTTAATCTGACATCCAATTTAAGGTGTTATATATATATATACACACACATCATCAATTGAGTGATTGTAAACGGGGTCTGGTATAAATAATTGCTTAAAATCAAACTCAAAACTCATTGGTTTCAAGGGAAATTAATCAGTGAATTTTCTCCACTATTATTGGAAAATCAGTGAATTAGTTTACATTTATAAAGTGTTACTTACATGAAATCATAGGAATTTAATAAACATAGTTATGCATATTAATTTCTTGAAGTTGATGCATATTAATTTCAACAAACACAAAATTATTAGGATCAATTAAATTGATATATGGAGCAAGAAAAAGCACTTGTACGCGAGCTGTGCTACTGTGAGTCTGTGATTCAACTGGAGCAGCCTAATTCAACAAAAATCACTTGTACGCGAGCAGCCTAATTCAACTGGAGCAGCCTAATTGCCTATTTGCCTTGAGTTGCCTAGGGCATGCATGTAGAAGGTTGACAATCTATATTCCATAAAGAAAATTAAGTTAAAAACCTTTTTATCTATGCATATCACATAATTAACACTCTCATCCATCTGATTCTATTATCTTTTCTTATTTATATATTATGATCGGAGGACTTGTAGTTTCTCATTCTCTGATCTCTTCTTATTTTAAAAGATAACATACATATATATATATAATCTGGCTAATATGCTACGCGTAACATAGAGGGCCTCCATGCTACGGCTCAATATTTGAGTTTTTAAAATCCTAACGGTCGATCCAAACCGTTCAACATGATCTCCATATGAATATGTACTTGCAAACCAAATTTTACATTTTTTACTATTTTTTTAGATAGGTCGAAAATCACTTGATCTGAAAATTCTGTACCATTCAGATCAAGTGATTTTCTAACTATCTAAAAAAATAGTAAAAAAATTCTAAAAAATGTAAAATTTGGTTTGCAAGTACATATTTATATGAAGATCATGTTGAACGGTTTGGATCGACCGTTAGGATTTTGAAAACTCAAATATTGAGCCGTAGCACGGAGGCCCTCTATGCTACGCGTAGCACCGTAGCCAACTCATATATATATATATATATATAGAGATGGGCTATTATACATTGCAATGCATAGGCACCCTTGTGCATTGGACCATAAATCACCGATTCAAAGTCTAAATGACCGATCCAAACCGTTCATCTTGTTCTCCATATTAATATGTACTTGGAGACCAAATTTTACATTTTTTGGAATTTTTTTACTATTTATTAAGCCACTTTGAAAATCGCTGATCCAATGGTCCAGCAGATTTTACTGTTGTGTACAAATTAGTGTTTTTTCAAAGTGACTTAATAAATAGTAAAAAAATTCAAAAAAATGTAAAATTTGGTCTCCAAGCACATATTAATATGGAGAACAAGATGATTGTTTTGGATCAGTCATTTGGACTTTGAACTTTAATAAATTATGACAATTCAATTTTATTTTGGTTGTCATCAAGAGTTTGTAAAAAACGTACTAATGTGGATAATTTCTAGACGTTGATTTTTCAACTTATTGATTCACATAAAAATAAAATCAAAATGTGATAATTTTTTATGAGCACATAGATAAAATGATGTAGATCATATCCAACGGTTTTATTTTGACTTTTAAGTTTTAAATTTTGAGTTATTAAAGTTTTTAAAAATGGAGGCATGGTGGAGGCATGAAAAATGGAGGCATTTGAACCCTCCTCTATATATATATATGAGGTTGGCTAAGATCAAAGTGGTATCACTAAGGTCTTGGTGCTACCAATTAGTTTTTGCTATTTTAAAGTTCAAATAGTCGATTCAAACCGTTAGATGTTCAATCTATATTAAAATCTGCTTGGAGACCAAATTTTACATTTTTTGGAATTTTTTGACTAGTTATTAAGCCACTTTGAAAATTGCTGATCCGGGTGAACAGTAGAAACAATGCAACTAAATTCTGGACCATGTGATCAGCAATTTTCAAAGTGGCTTAATAAATAGTAAAACAATTCCAAAAAAATGTAAAATTTGGTCTCCAAGCAGATTTTAATATAGATTGAACATCTAACGGTTTAGATTGACTATTTGAACTTTAAAATCACAAAAACTAATTGGTAGCACCAAGGCCTTGGTCATACCACTTTGATATTAGCCACTCTATATATATATATGAGGAGGGATCAAGTTACAACAAATTTGAGTTACAACAAAGTTACAACAACCATTTTTTTCATTTTCAAAGTCCAAATCGTCGATCCAAACCGTTCAACATGATTATCTAAATAAAATGTGCTTGCAGATCAAATTTTACATTTTTTTGAATTTTTTTACTATTTATTAAGATGGGTACAAAATTCAATGGTCTGAATATGACTATTTTTTGTAAAATACTTAATAAATAGTAAAAAAAATTCAAAAAAATGTAAAATTTGATCTGCAAGCACATTTTATTGTGGAGATCATGTTGAACGGTTTGGATCGACGATTTGGACTTTGAAAATGAAAAAAATGGTTGTTGTAACTTTGTTGTAACTTAAATTTGTTGTAACTTGATCCCTCCTCTATATATATAGAGGAGGGATCAAGTTACAACCAATTTGAGTTACAACAAAGTTACAACAACCATTTTTTTCATTTTCAAAGTCCAAATCGTCGATCCAAACCGTTCAACATGATTATCTAAATAAAATGTGCTTGCAGATCAAATTTTACATTTTTTTGAATCTTTTTACTATTTAAGTATTTTACAAAAAATAGTCATATTCAGACCATTGAATTTTGTACCCATCTTAATAAATAGTAAAAAAATTCAAAAAAATGTAAAATTTGATCTGCAAGCACATTTTATTTAGATAATCATGTCGAACGGTTTGGATCGACGATTTGGACTTTGAAAATGAAAAAAATGGTTGTTGTAACTTGATCCCTCCTCATATATATATATATTTCTCTAGAGTTTTGAAAAATATATTAATTTAATTTTTAAATTATTTGACTGCTAATTTTTTTATGTAAAATTATATTATAATTGTAAAAATCCATTTATGATGATTAAATATTATTTTTATTCGGTGGTAATTGTAGTATTAAAAAAAATGCAGAATCCAGTCGCAAATTAGTGCTATCAGGATTGAGCAACGGGAAGGAATTATTTAGGTGACAGTAGAGATTATATTCTGGCATTGTGAAAGTTTTTCTTTCAGGTTTCGTATATATATGTACATATAATTCCACAGGAAATCTGAGTCTTCTAACAAGAAATATAATGTTTTTCATTTTTTCCGCGCCTGAAAAGGTTTTTGGCCTGATATTAAGAGTAGAACTAGGGTGTTCTTAAGTTCACCAAGTCTCTCTTTGTGAGCCTAATTCAAAAACCTATTAAATTGGCTTCAAACGATGCATTCAAACCGTTGAAACCGATTTATTTCACGAGTGATGCATTTACATGTCAAATTTATAAATTTTTGACTTAATTTAATATAAAGTCAAGTGGTAAAAAAATAATGAAAAATGAACACATTAAAATTAACTAATAAACCATCTTTTTTTACTGCTTGACTTTATACTAAATTAAATTAAAAATTTATAAATTTGACATGTAAATACATCACTCGTGAAGTAGATCGGTTTTAACAGTTTGGATACATCGTTTGAAACCAATTTAATAGGTTTTTGAATTAAGCTCACAAAGGGACGCTTAAGAAAACCCTAGTTTCTACTCCGATATTAATGTACTGCGCAAATGGGGAGCCCATGGCCTCAGTTGCTTCCTTAATGACCCTTGTTTTCTTCTATATGGATTCATTCGTGCACGGGGATATAATATCAAAAGTTTGTATTTGCGTGGAGGTCGTACAAATGATAATGCTTTCGATCAGTACAGAAAAATCTAATAATTTTCATGATGAGGATTTTTAATGTGGTAGATTTCATTCACAGTTCACACTGACGCATCTTTCATTGCTTCGATTTTATTTATTTTCTTGTTGTGGTGCTGGTTATCTTATCTTTGGAGATTAATTTTTAGTGGTCCTGGAGGTTTAATTAAACATGAAATTAAAGAGCGTTATGGCTTATATAATAATAGCTAGTATGATGCGTGTACAGCAAAATGGTCTCTCAATTAAATTGAAGAGATAGAGGCAGGTCCCCCAAGGAGGCAGCTTTATCTTATATATATATATATATAGAGAGAGAGAGAGATCTAGAGAGAGAGACGGAGAGGTAGATAGAGAAAGAGAGAGAGAGAGACACATCACCCCAAACCTAGCTGTGAACCAGGACCATTGCATGAAAACAACTACCATCTGATAATTTCCTTTCGCTGTTTCTTCTCTCCGGAGAGATCTCCCTATCTGCGTTGTCTTTTTGCTTGTATAGTAAAGTAAGAAGAAAGAGAATGGGAGCAAATACAAATTGCAGAGAATACCAAATGAAGGAAACTTCATAGGTGCAATATTCTTTCTTCAGTAAATATTGTCTGCAGGGCTTATTTTCATATTCTCTTAAGTGACAATCCTTATTATATAGCGTTTTTAAAAATAATAATACATTAATTCCTGTGTAAGTATTATATATTGTTAAGCACAAATATTTTATTCATAGTAGTACTAAAAAACCGCTGTAGGCATTCAAATGAATGGGGGTAGATAAATAAGCAAAATAAATATTATCATATCATAACAAAATAAAAGAAGCAAATATTTTAGTAAAGAAAAGTAAAACCTACACACACACATGCCGAATTGCATTGAGTGAGTTTCATTTTTATTTTAAAAAGGATTTGAATTAATTGACAAACACTTATCTGTACAATCTTGACGATGCACTTTCAAATTATGTGAAAAAAATATTTCACTTGGTATAATAACCTTCTCTATGCCAATATATATATATTTATCTATAGCTAGTTGGTTGTGTATACATTTTTAAGTTTCATATCATTTGATATTCTATCAAATGGACAGTTGTAAGTTTCATGTCATATTGATAAACAGTAGAACTTGCATTAAATGTCATCATTTTTCTTGTATGTGTTGTCTACAAGGTATATATATATTATTATTTACTTGCCGAATTTTAAAAATATAAGTTCTTTTCTTTTTTACAGTCGTGAAGATTTCGATATAATCCGTTGTCAATGAATCTCCGCTCTTTTACAAAAAGCCTGTTTTCCCATATAATTTAACCAATGAAGGTAACTAGTGGTAGAAAGTATTTATATATAATATAAATCTTTATAATAAATCTTAAGATCGTAATTTAATTACATCATTTCTTATGACTAGGTGTCAACTAATCCTTATTGTTTGCACTTCCCTCAGACGTCCATGCTTGCTAGGTACTATTATACTTTAATGTTGTTACATAATAGCTTCTTAATTATCATGCGTTTAATAAACTGGATTAACAAATCTCATCTTAGATCTGCCTTACATTTGTTTACCAAACTAGATGTTCTGTTACATTTGTTTGTAACAGACTGTGTTTCAGGATCGCCGATATGCTGGATGAACTACGGCAAAATGTTCCCACCTGAGTAATAATATCAGTGATCCTCGATTGCCTACTAGTTTTGTAATAATATTTCCTAATCCACCAAAAAATATATTGGCAAATCATAATTTGATGCTCCCTATATCTGGTATTAGAATGGACCATACTTCATACTTAATTTGTATGTTGATTTGGACGCAACTTCTGTAAGAATAGTGGCTCGGGGCGCACAAACAAATTGTTCGCAATTTTGAACCGTTCAATTCCGATCCAACGACTCTTAAATCTCCCAATCTGGTAAGCTGGTAGCATTGGCTTGGCTCACCTTGCACCATCCAAAAAGGGTCCCATCCCATCCCAGGCCCCCATTTGCTTGGTTTAGTAACCACCTCAAAGCCTCTCTAGAATTTTGCTAACTAGGCACGTACATCCCAAGCACACATCTCATGGCATAAGTTTCCCAATTTGTATCTAACAACCAGTAGCAGTCTAGCTAGCACGCTTAGATGTAAGTCTCAGGCATGGAAAGTATGTATGGGTGTATAAAAGTGGCAGGTTATGGGTATATACCACTGGGCCGTAACCTAGAGGACAACAATTAATATATAGTACAATCCAACACAAGGAAAGGCGATGCATGAGAAGAAGAAGACCACACAATTGGTTAGATGCTCTTTGGGGCTACATCAAAACAGAAAGCCTAATAGGGATCAATTAATGACCAATTTCTGTATCTCTGTTTTTGTTTCTATACTATACATTTGAACCAAAATTTGCTATTACAAACTTTCTGACAAGGTCGTGTATTATAAATCAATGACTTAATTATTTCTGAATTTTTCTTATTTTAGAAATTAACATATTAATCTTCAAAAAAAGGATTGATTGGTTTTTTCATTTCTTAATTTTCTTCGAAAAATATAGATAGAACCAGATTCCGTCAAGGACATGCTTATGGAAGCACACCAATGGTATGGTTCACGCATACCTATGGTCAAGATATATGGGGTTGAACGTCTGAAAAATACTAGATATGTACCATTGGTGTGGACATGTGGTCCCTCCTTTATTTGGTGGCAGATCTAGAATTTCGATCAAGGGTAGGCATAAAATACTGACAACTGTTTATTTTTTTTCTCCTAGCAAAACAGAGCTAAATAACTGATAGGGATCTAAAAAAAAAGTTACAGCGTGACTGGATACGTCATGGCACGACTCAGTTCTGTCACGGCACGACACGTCGACACTACATGTGTGCTGGTCATGTGCCGTGACTCACGTGTCCCGTGTCATGACCATTCGCATGACGTGACATTATTTCGAAAATTTGACACGGTACGGCACACAAAAGATTTTGTCACGATACGACATGTGGTTACCTAAGTCATGTGTAATTAGGACCGTTATTCTTGATTGAATGGTGAATCTTGAATAAACTAACCAAAATTATGAAAAAAAAAGTTAAACGTGACCAAACGTAGCAAATGTGACTGGTCACGTTTGGTAACATCACTTGTGGTCACAGCGCGCCTTGGTCGTAGTGTGACTAATGTGCCATGACCACTCTTCCAAATTTGGTCACGACACGACACGTGATCCATCTCACGACGTGACTATTCACGACACGACACATATTTAGATCACATATCGACTTGTACTAGATTCAATGACTCGCTTGTTGCTTGAGGAATAGCAGCAAGTAGTTTACTCACAGAAAAAGTCTAGTAGCGGACCTCTTTTTTCTCCTGGAGTAGCAAATTGGACTGCATCTTTTTTTTGTCTTTCTTTCTTCTATGCGAATTAGTTTGAACTGATTTTCTTTTCCGCGCAATTTTCTTCCACTAAGCCGTGAATTAAATCAAGAGGTAGACACAAGTATAAAATACTACAAAATGTAAACAAAATTTTGAATCCAAGGTACGTACCCCTGACCCTCTTTATGTCTGCCCTTGCCTGGTGGAACCATACTATTAGGACGACAATTATTTTATCCTCGAATACTAGAACCATACTATTGGTGTGGTCTTAGAAATCTACACTTGGTGGAACCATGCTACTAGTGTATACCACAAGAATATGTTTGTATCCATGAGAATAAAAATGCTTAAAAGAGTCGGTATCCCCACGGATACTTCCGTCAGTAATAGCGATATTCTCGAAATAGTAATTTCTGTCAGTCTATCCTCGACAATAATCATTTTTTTATCCTCGTAGATATCACAAATTATCTTTTTACCCAATGGCAATAATTTCATCTATTTTTTCAAAGAAAACAATAAATAATCAATTCCGTTTTCAAAGAATTAAATTTTCAATTTCTAAAAGAAATTTCTTTAATCTATCGAAATTAATCCAGAGGTATGCGACAGAGAAGCTAGACGTACATGTGCAAGTTTCTATCACTATTCGAGAGTAGGCCATAATTAAATAATAAAGAGCGAAGACATTACGAATCGTTCCTTGCTTTTCGAATGATGTGAAGGTAGCATCCGAATAAATTTGAAGGATTAATTTTATAATTCCCATCAATGATGCATCAAGAATCATATAGATGACAATTAGCTCCTGTAAAAATAGAAGAAGAAATAAAGAAATAAATTATTTTTTCTAAAATTTATTTAGTTAATCTTGGAGAGTACATAAATAAGTACCCATTTGAAAGAAAATTTTGTCATTAGTGTTGATATTCTTCATTTCATAGTATTAAATCTGAAAAGGCATATTAATTTGGACTTTGACTGCTTCCATTATGGGTACATAACAATTTGCATTTTAAAGCCAAATTAAAACAATATAATTCTTAATGTTGGCATATGAATGCAACGAGGTCAACTATATGTAAACAACACATGCAGAACTGTAAATTCTAATTAATAATTCCGCGTGCAATTAATTATAGGTGTTACTGAGGGCTAAAGGATTTAATTACTGTTATTATGTTTGTTTTCAAACTTTAATAATAATATTTATTTTTACTAATAAATTATTCTTAAGTATAAAAACTTATCAAAACAAATAAATCACTTAATTAGTCATTTTTTACCGCAGTGTTAACACAGATTCTAGCTTGTAGAAGTGTAGTTGGTTTCTATTCCACGGTGAAACAAATTAATAAAGCGTGGACTGTTGCTGTTTAGATCTAATCCAACAGTTGTGTGGGTGCGTATACAACCCACCAACCAATGCACATGCCATGAAAGTCGCTATCTGCATGACTGGTCAGCTTTTATGATTGACAACTAATCATGTTCATATCATACTTTGTTTATAGACAACGTTGCGGTCACAACTTAACATTCTCATGCTACTTGCTATATATTAATAAAATGTCATGATTTTTAAAACCTATCTGTTTGCATTTTTTTAAGGAACTATAGGTTTGTAGGAGTAAAATAACACCTAATTAAGAATATTATAAGTACTAGCTAAAAGGGACCTATAATGTACAAAATATCACTGTAATTTGAGCAAAAAGAGGAAGAATCTTTTCTTTTCGGAGCTTTGTTCAGGGACCCCATAACGTTTTTTAGAAGAAAATTCTAAAATTAAAAGAAAAATCTAAGATCAGCATAATTAACTAGCATTGATATGATATTTTAAAATCTATTGATAGGCAGTTTCATAAATTTTTATGGGCACCTGGTTTTATTGTAGAGTAATTCTTAGAGTTTCTAATTTGAAGTGGTAGTTTCTAATCCAGTTTCTGTGAAATAATTTCTTATTTGGAAACTGCAGGAAACTTTATTATTAAGAAACTGTTTAAAAACTCGACACTAGTCAAATAATTGGCTCAAATTATTTCTCTTTTTTAATTTATTACTAACGTGACTTAATAGAAACTCAAAAATTAATTTCAAGAATGTAAGAGTTGAGAAACTTTAGAGACCTTAAATTCTAAAAAGTAGTTATTATGAGATATAGATGCTCTTAGTCTAATTTGCCATCAAACTGTACTTCTTCTTTTTCTCCACCAACTACTACTGGAGATACTAATTTCATTTCAACTGATATGTCTCCATCTTGTTTTTTTTTTTTTATTAAGTGAAGGTTGATTGTCAACGTTAAGACACCCAGGGGCGGAGACAGACTTTTAAGTTATGGGGGTCAAATTTGAAAAGTTCCGTATAGGAGTCAATCATATAAAATTTTTACAAAATTATGGGGATCAATTTTATTGTATTCATAGCATTTATTTTAAATTATATTACAAGATCGGATCAAAGTACACATATTTTAAAAATGAATAGGGATCAATTGATCCCCATTTACTATGAGTAACTCCGCCTCTGAAGACACCCGAATGATTTATATCTTTAAGGAGATCACTTTATTGATTTCGAACCTACGACTGTTCATATGGAGAATATTGCTTTGCCACTCGATCAAATTAGGACGAATAGTCCCACCTACATTAAAATCAGATAATATTTCAAAAACTAAATAAAGGTTATTTAGGTTTTGCATATTGCATTTTCCTTCTTTTCCCCAATTGTAAGAGGGCTGCAGAGTAGTCAGAAACCTCTAGCATGCATGGTTCTAACCAGTGTTGTAAATAACGGTATGCGCTCGTTGGACGGACATGGTACTGTCAAGTGATTAATTGAGAATAATTGAAAATAATCGGTCATAATCGGAAAAAATCTGCTGATTAATCGGAAAATTCTTTGACGGTTTGATTACCGCCAACGACTAATCGGCCGATTAATCGGCATAAACGGATGTTTTTTACAACACCGGTTGTAACCATGTTCCAAAAGTAGGTAGAGAGCTTGATTTAATCCGAAATCTCAAAAAAAAATTTAGGTAGTTTAACTGATGCAGAATAATTTGAGGATTACAATTGCAAAAAGTTTCTAATTAATTACAAGTTACAACGCATAATTAATTATGAGTGAGGCTATGGTGCTATGCATAGCACGGATGGGGTCCGTGCTACGGCTCAAAATTTGATTTTTCAAAATTCTAACGGTCGATCCAACCGTTCAATGTGATAACCATATGAATATGTACTTGCAAACTAAATTTTATATTTTTTCGAATTTTTTTACTATTTTTTTAGATAGGTAGAATTTTGATGGTCCAGAATTTTCAGAAAACACTGATTTTTCTACCTATCTAAAAAAATAGTAAAAAAATTCGAAAAAATATAAAATTTAGTTTGCAAGTACATATTCATATGGTTATCACATTGAACGGTTGGATCGACCGTTAGGATTTTGAAAAGTCAAATTTTGAGCCGTAGCACGGACCCCATCCGTGCTATGCATAGCACCATAGGCTCACTCATTAATTATCCCTATTCTAGCCCGTAAATTTTAAAATCTTCGCACAAATTATAAAGAAATATGTCGGCACAAAACAAGACTGGGAATTATTTGTTTGTATCTCTCTTCATTTTCTAAGAAAGTTGAGGCCGCCGGGGGCCCGGTGCGGGAGGGGAAAAAAATTAGGGTTGGTTTGTTTTCTCTACAGAGCTTCTTTAACCCACGGTCTCCTGTGCAGTGCAAGCTTTGAGATCCGTGCTTTCCCACTCGTTTTGAATCAGACCGTCTCTACAGCGGTGTTGATCAGTTGATGATATATGTAGTTGTGGGGAACAGCAGTTGGACATTAATGAAAGATAAGTAAATGATAAACAAATATTAAAATAATAACAAGTATATTTTTACAATCTCAAGGGTCAATGAAGTATTGTTAATGATAAATATAAAATTAGATAATCTTTCTTTAGGCCATATTGATTAGGTCGAAAATCCATAACGTCAGTCAGGGATTTGCCGCCGACGTCAGCGCGACCAATCGTGCGACCGTTAATTGAAACATTTTTTAAATTTGTTAGAACTTGTAATGGGTGGTGTGCGAGTGGAGACAAAACTGTCAGCAGAGATTGGTTCTTGGAAAAATTAATTCTACGTTGGGGGAAGAGAAAGCAATTACTATATTCCAAGGGGGCAATCTGCATTCTGCAGTCAATTTTCTGAAACTACATTGGAAATTTTTTTTTTGGGTATTAATACTATTAACTAATATTTGGAAAGTAATATTTCGTGTCTATCAAAAATTTTGGAGAATTTTTTATCTGTAGAAAACATTAAAAAAGTAGAGAGAAATAGAAAGAGTATTGTACTATTGTTAGATTTTTATTAGTAGAAAGTTCGGTAATATTTATACCGATTCAAAAAAATTCAAAATTTGAATCGCTAAGAATTCTACAGATTCAAACTCATATTTTCTCTTTAAAATAGCTTTTTATACAATGAGGAGTGGAGCCCACACTATTTGATTAATAAAAACACAGATTAGTTCCTTCATTTTCGTCAGATGGTAAGAGATGGGCCCATTGTTTTTATCATTATATGAATAAAAAAATGAAAGGAGGAGTTTAGATTGGTACACACTTTACCGATCTTTTTAAGCATAACAAAACAAACACACTCTTTATGTTTCTCTCGACTTTTTTAAATATTTCTATCGATAAAAATTCCTCAAAATTTGAGAATTTTTTATCTATAGAAAATATTAAAAAAATAGAGAGAAATAGAAAGAGTGTTAGATTTTTATCAGTAGAAAGATCGGTAAGAATTGTATCCATTTTTTTTTTTTTGATACGTACTATCTGTCATAGTTGAATTCAAAATTTCCTCTGAATAATTCAACGAAAATACGAAATCTGCTGAATTATTCAACGGAAAGTTGATTTCCAAATCTGTCAAATAATTCAGCGAAAATTCAAAGAAATTCGACTGAATTATTTGACGGATTGGTTATTTTTCGAATTTTGTTAAAAATGAGTATATTTTGTTAAATTTAAATATTTTTTTGGATATTAACAATAATTTTGGGTGTTAAAATGGTATATAATCCGACATTTTTATTAATATCCAAAGTTTAATACAAATTATTATTTATGCCCAGAATCTGACCCAATATCGAAAAATGCCCAAGCCGGTCAGAAAATGGCCGGCTTACTCGTTTTCTGGCCGACCCCTCCTAAGCCGGCCATTTTCTGGCCGGCTTACTCTTTTTATTTTTATTTTTTTGTAGAGACACTATGAAGAGCAAAATAATGAAATCTAACACTGAAAATTTGAATTTTGTGTTTAAATTATTTGTTAGATTACTTCTTTTGATTTATAATTAGCATATTTATACTAAAATACACTAGATTACTTGAAATTATGTTGAATTACACTAGATTACTTGAAATTATGTTGAATTACACTAAATTACGCTAAATTACAATAACTTCGCTAATTATGCTGAAATACGGTAAATTACGCTAAAATAGACCGATTCTGTGCCATCTTTCATGAATCATAAAAAATAGTAAAAAAATTCCAAAAATAGTAAAAACTGGTATTCTACAAGTTCATTATGTAACTAATTTACTGAGCTACTTGGATTGAATAATAGAAATGAAAATCTTAATCGGAAACTTCAACTCAAGTTTTGAGGCTCTTCCCTTTGTTTTTTGGCAATTCTGAATTTCAAAAAACAACATAGCGGTCACGAACGCATGCGCATTTTCGCAAGCTTTCCGAAAAGTGGTCATTTGCTGAAATCGGACACTCGAGCGCCGTTTTATGACCGTTTAAAGTTTCGTCGTCGTTTTCACCTTTTCAGTGAAGATATCGTCTCTAGTAATATGTAATTTACCGTAATTTACCGTATTTTAGCGTAATGTAATGTAATTTAGTATAATTTAACTTAATATAGTGTAATTCAACATAATTTCAAGTAATTTAGCGTATTTTGGTATAAATATACTAATTATATATCAAAAGAAGTAATATAACAAATAATTTAAACAAAAAAATTCAAATTTTCAGTGTTAGATTTCATTATTTTGCTCTTCATAACGTCTCTTAAAAAAAAAAATAAGTAAGCTGGCCATTTTCTGGCCGGCTTGGGTATTTTTCGATATTGGGTCAGATTCTGGGCATAAATAATAATTTGTATTAAACTTTGGATATTAATAAAAATGTCGGGTATATAATATTAGAATATGACTAAGATTTATCTCGGAAATAGAAAAATATCTTACTTTAATTTAGTATTTTTATAGGGTTACTTTCGTAATTATGAATGCATGTGAATGTTTACATTCACAAATTAAGCATGTTTGGTGGCAGAAGGTTTCAAGCAAATTTATGGGATAGATTTTGATGAGAATTTTTTCACCAGTTCTAATGGTTAGGTCAATTCTGATAATCCTAGTAATTGGCGCATATTTTGATTCTGTGATTTGGCAAATAGATGTCAAAACTGCTTTTCTCAATAGATACTTGAATAAGAATGTGTAATGACACTGTTCGAATGTTTTGTTAATCCAATTAATGCTAAGAAGGAAAGCCAACTTCAAAAATCCAATTATAGATTGAAACCAAGCACCATAAAGTTAGAATATTCTATTTGATGAAGTAGTCAAAGGGTTTGGTTCCATAACGAACGAAGACGATCTTTGTGTTACAAGAAACCAAGTAGGAGCACACTTGTTTCTTCTGATTTTGTATGCAGATGACATACTATTGATAAAAGAATGATATTCTTATGCTTGAATCAGTAAAAACTTTGCTAAAAAGGGAACTTTTCAATGAAAGATTGATATGTCCGCACAATATCACTGATCCTTTAAGACAATATAAATATTGCAGGTGTTAATTTGCATACTTATTGCTTTCTTGATTTCTGAATTAGATTATATTATATAATTGACTTCTTAATTATATTGCATGCATATAATCCTATTTCATCAAGGGACCTAGAGATAACATTACTCGCATTAATTAAAACATGAGGACCATTAGTCATCTTGATGAGCTCATTCCCTTTGTACAAGTCATACATACTTGGAGCATTACCTTTATGACACTCGCATAAGGCGATCGTTGGACAATACTCACAAATATATATAATCCTCATGTAGGAAACATTAACATCTCAAACTGTCGATTTCAGATAATTATGGACCATTGAAAAATAATGATTTTAAAAAATTCTAAATAAATAGTAAACAATTTCCAAAAAATATAAAATTTGGTCTCCAAGCACATTTTAATATGGAGATCCTATTGAACGGTTCAGATTGATTGTTTGGATTTTGAAATTGCAATAATGATTTATAAAAAAAAGTGTCAAGATGTGTCACCATAAAATAGTGTAATTGGATCCCTCCTCTTTATAAAATACCCATTTTACCCTTTATTGTAAACATCGAAAAATATGCAAAAATGTCGGTCTTATAAGTGGTCAGTTACAGAGATCAAATGGGTCATTTCTCTACTTCTTATACATATACAAGGGTATACCTAAATGTCACTGTGTATTCGTCAGAAGTAGAGAAGTTACCCATTTGCCCTCGGAAACAAATAAAATATAGGACTAACATTTTTCTTAAACATGATACAATTTTTTTATACTTTTAATAAATGGTAAAATGAGTATTTTACAAATTTAAAATGAGTTTTGACATAAAAGACAATAAAATGGGTAAATTTGTGAGTTTTTGAAGTATAGAGGGGGGAATACGTAATTAAACTTTCAAAGTTTAGAGAGAAAAATACATAACTTTGAAGTTTTTGAGGGTTATACGTGAAATTCCCCCATTTTTTAAGATCACATCCTCTCCATTATGAACCAGAAATGGATCTTCCAATCGACTAACTATGTTCGATGAGTGCAGACGACGACAATACACTAATTTTTTAAATCACTTGCATCCAAAAATTATGTTTCCGAGTACATTCTCATATAGAGATTATGTTTGATGTTTAGATTGATTGTTTGAACTTTATAAATGAAAATAAGAATTCATAATACGTGTCAATTTGTAATATGCATAATATGTGTCAATTTGTAATACGTGTCAATTTGAAAATAAGAATTCATATTACGTGTCAATTTGAAAATAAGATCACATTCTCTTTCTTTTTTTCTTTCTTTTCTTTCCTTCTCTACCCCTTTCTCCTCTCTTATTTTTCTCTTCTCTTCTCCGTCGCTCCACACCTACACTAGGCATTCTTGGTGCTCCGGCCACCAAAACTCACGAGGAAACTCCCATTTTTCTCTCATCTGTCCTCTCTGCTCGAATCTACCCTCCATTTCCACTATCTCCTCTCCATTTTTTCTCTCCACCGAAACCCTAGGTTTCACCTCCACTCCAAATCCGGTGATCCGACCGTTGGATTGACGATCTGACTACATTTTTGGCATCTCCTCAATGATCTCCACCAAGATATTTACTTCTTTCGTTGATTGGCAAATTTTATTTTTAACTCTCTCAAAATGGCTCCAAGGACAAAAGGGAAAAGACAACGGGATAACACCAACATAGAAGAGGATTGGAAAATTGATTATAAGAACCGATACCTCTTTAGGAATAGAGAAGCCTATGCTAGGTATGTTGGTGGTATTGATTCCCAAGAACTATCAAGGTGTTTCTATTTCACCAAACTTCTCCCTATTACTGAACCCGAGAACAGTCGGGTCGATGAGTACATCAATCAAAGGAACTAGAGACCACTGATTGAATGTGACCAACCCTTTACCGAATTTTTAACTCGGTTGTTCTATGCCAACTTTGAACTTGACTTGGAATCATTCTTAGCCACCACTCACGTGTGTGGTAAATTAATTAACTTGTCCTTAGAAAATGTTGCGACTTGGTTAGGCCTTGATAATGATGGTGTCGAGGTGTATCTTATGCGAAAATGGCCAACCCAACCACTGGCGCTTGGTACTGACTTTGATTACAAGTGTTGGTTCAACTGCAACAACCCATTAGCACCCTTGTACTCTACCACTCTTCTAGCCCTTCACCGATTTGCCTACCTCATTATCACCACATTCTCACTCCCTAATTCACCATCAAAATCAATATTGAATTTGGTGGTCTTTTCTACTTACGTCATTTCATTATGCGAGATGACTTGACCCTCAACATACCCTATATTATCCTTCGTCACATGAAAACCTTAGTAAATGGTTCCCTGATACAGTCTCCTATACGGACACCTCATTCAAAAGATTTTGATCACTTCTGACATAGCCATTCCTGGAGATCATGCCCTAATTCAACCTATTGACCTATTTCTTGAGTTATCCAATTTGGGTTGGGTTGAGGAGTCTATTCATGGAGTCATGCATCTTACCCCAGCAGATCGTCCCCTCAACAAATGGATTTGGGCCGAAAATACCCGACCTAACCAATATTGGAATCCGAAAAACTCTAACCCAACTCCTATTCCACCGACCCAAACCCATGGAGAACCATCTCAACAAATATTGTACGATGAATCCATGGCACAACAAATAAGATGGATGATGGAGCAAATGGGGGTCTCACTACTGGTATGGGAAACTTGAATGTGGGTTTGGTAAAGGTGCAAGAGACAGTTGATAAGAACCAAGAGATTGCGGATAGCTGGTATGAGAAGCTAAAGAAGCAACTGAGGAATATGGGCACTGTGCAGACGAGTCTCTTCAAGAAGGTTACCAAGCACTTTGGTGAGTCTTCTTCCGACGATAATCACTCGTCCGGTGGGGAGGCATAGAGGTTGGGTGCCATATCACTTCTCGACTATCATTATTTTTATTTTCTCTTGGTTTAGCTTGAGAGTACTTATGGTTTGTATTATGTCTGATGATTGCTATACTGTGTAAACTGATAATTTAGGTATGTAAACTTTTGTTTTATGAATTAGATGGTTAAACTAATTAGGACGACACTTTGATGGTTAAGTAACCTTACTTGCTAGATTTTACTTATTGCTCGAATATTTTATTGCATACATAGTCTAGTAGATTGAGTAGAATAGATAAATTTGGATCGCTTACATCTCAATTGAATTTATTGGATAAACGAGTAGATATTGAGTATTGCGACATCCATATTTGTGCTTATAAGTCAGTCATACAAGTATATGTACACATATATTGGAGCCTATCTTAGTTGATATTCAAGTAAGAAATCTAATTGTAATGACTATATACCTAATCGCAAAATTATAATCTTATGACAACAATTTGACTTTGATCAAAATAAACAATTTTAATTCTCAAATGACTGGATATATGACTCAATTAAACATATAGTGCACATTATTAAATTTCTATACTCTTGAGTAGTGCATATATGTATGTTTTCATTGCTAAATTCTTTTAATTATTCCTTAATTTACATTTTTATAAAGTTAAGGGGAGTGCATGAATTGAGGGGGAGCCCTCTCATATTTTGTTGAAATAATTGTGATATTTTCTCCCTTTTGAGAATTTCCAAAATTGGTATTCGCTAAACACACGGGAAATTAAAAATTCAAATTTTTTAGAATATCCAATTTATGCACTCACTTAAGATATATGTTTTGCAAATCGTCAAAAGGAGGAGATTGTTGGACTATGTAATAATCTAACTAGTCTGTTTGACTAGATTTACAAAACATATATTTGTTGAATTTTACAGTTTCTTGTCTTGAGATATTCTGCAGGTTCATAAAGATATAAAGTTTCAATAAGCATCAAGGACACATGTACAAATACTACACATATCAAGGATGTGTTAGAATGAACCAAGGAATGGACTAAGAAGACTTAGCTCAAGATTAGTATTAATTAAAAATCTGTGAAATTAGTAAAATATGCTTGAGATTGAGGTAATTTACATAAACCGTTACAATGGTTAAGGAAGCGTTGCAATAGAACAATTCATATCTGAAATCCACAGAGTAATCGATTTATTCCGTCACAACGGTTAATCAAACGTTGTAACAGAATAAATCAATTTGGATCCCAAAATTTCTAGAGAGTTCTATTATAGCAACCGTTGTAACGCTTAACAAGCGTTAGGGTTTTTTAGCACACCCAAACCTATTAACTGGGGCTAACCGATGCAACGCTTTACTAACTGTTGCAACGATTGACGCCAGTTACCAAGTTTTGTTTCTCTCTGTATAAATAGAAGCAAAATCTAGATTTGAGATAACAATCTAGCCGCCCCCAATTGCAATATTTCGTATTTTTCAGATCTATAATTCTCCATTGTTGCTTGTGCATCAAACTTCAATATCCTTACAACAATCTCAAGCATACTCCACCAAACTCAATCTTGTGTAAGAATTAGAGTGATTTGTGTGAGATCTCTTGTTTGTTTCAAACGCTAGAGCCTTTAATGCTCAAGAGCCAATTCCGTGCTCGGACCTTGTGACTTCTCAAGATTTGTAAGGGCTCACTGGTTCCACCTTGTACTCCTTTCTCATTGGGTAAAGAAAGGCGCGCCATCAAGAAACTGTCGCGAAGGCCCAGAGACATAGGCGTTAGTGCCGAACTCCGTAAATAACTCTCGTGTCAAGTATTGTTTAACTCTTCTATTTACTTTACGCACACTTGCTTAGTTTAAGTTTTTTTTTTCCTCCAAGAACACCTTACGCACATGTTAAATATATATACTTAGAGTTAAAATTTTAAAAGGCCCCATGTTCACCCCCCTCTAGGTGCCTTAGGGACCAACAAGGACAAGTATATGTTCTTTGAAATGTTTTTTTAGAAATATTTTCTCTTTTTAAAGGAGTTAGTGAGAGTAATTAAAGTCCATTTTGAAGAGGTTCACGACGCGTTGGAAAAATAGACCATAACTCAATAAGATCTACAAGATGTTGTGAAACCTACACAAGAGACACAAGAGCTATGAAAGTCGGATAGGATACGTCATGAATCATAAATGTATATGTTCTTTGTGACTACATGATATGTTATTGTTGGACAACGATGAGCCTAGAATGTTTTGTGAAGCGATGATGATCCCTAAGTCAAATAAATGGATGTAAGTCATGAAATCTGAAATGTAATCCATAGACAATAAAATTTGGAACTTGGTTGATTTATCTAATGACATAAAAACCATTGAGTGTAAATGAATCTTTAAGAAGAAAGTTGACATGCATGGTGTTTACATTCACAAAGCACACTGGTGGCAAGAGATTTCAAGCAAATTCTTGGGATAGACTATCATGAGACTTTTTCACCAGTTCCAATAATGTGTAAGTCAATGTGGATAATCCTAGTAATTAGAGCATATTTCTATTATGAGATTTGACAAATGGATGTCAAAATTGATTACCTCGATGGATACTTGAATAAGAATGTATACATGACATTGTTTGAAGGTTTCATCGATCCAAGTAATGCTAACTTCAAAAATCCATTTATGGATTGAAACAAGCATCATAGAATATTTGTTTTGATGATGTAGTCAAAGGGTTTGGTTTCATAACAGACGAAGAAGAGACTTGTGGATGACATACAATCGATGAAAAATGATATTTCTATGCTTGAATTTGTAAATACTTTGCTAAAAAGTAGCTTTTCCATGAAAGATTGATATGTAACGCACAATATCACCGATCCTTTAAGAGAGTATAAATATTGCCGGTGTTAATTCTTATGTCACATGATATCCTTAACAAGTCCTAGATCGAAAAGTGTCATTATTGCTACTTATTTGCTTTCTTAATTTCTGAAATAAATTAGATTATATTATATGATTAACTTCTTAATCATATTGCATGCAAATAATTCTATTTCATCATTGGGCCAAGAAATATCATCACTTAGATTAATTTAAACACGAGGAACATTAGTCATCTTGATGAGCACATTCCCTTCAAACCAAGTCATACATACTTAGAGCAATACCTTTATGACTCCCGGTTAAGGCGAGCGTTGAACAATACTCACAAATACATATTCCTCTTGTAGGAAACATGAACACCTCAAATCATTGACATTAACAGTGCATGAAACATTAATGACACATACACAATTCCACATAATGTTTCGAGTTAATCAAATCTAATGTCGTGTCATATATGTATTCATGAGATTAATCAAAACTCTTTTTTATTGGTATGTGAAACTAACCAACATTAATCCTTATGCTAACCTTATATAGATAATTAGTGTTCCTTATTAATCACTTCAGTTAGGGACAATTCAAAGTTATTACTAATAGTGTTGGTGCCCTAAAGTAAATAGTTGTTCATCGGTTTAACCAAAGAAAGTGTTAATGCCAAAAATTATAGATTTCTTTTTTGGTAAAAAGTCTGTAGGCATATCATTAAACGTGAAAGTACATTACATGGTAGCTACAGTACCAGTAGCAGCATGCATGCACAGAAACACCGAGAACGGTGGCCAGATCCACCAGGCGGAAACACCTTCTTTATGAAGGGGTGGACTGAAGGCGGACGCTGAGGAGAAAGGTACGGGTGTGAGGTGAGGGGTGGGGTTGGAGGTACGAAATCACCAGAGGCGATTTTTGAGTTCCCTGTTGCAACCGCTTTAAGCGTCACTGCTTATGGAGAATGGTAAAAAAGAAAAATATCGATTTATACATATTTTCAAATAACAAATTTTGAGATGATAATAAATTACGCGTATTTAATAGTGATGGTTTAATTTTATCTGAATTTTGGCTCGTTAATTAATTTAGTCAAATTTGACACTCCTTTTAGATTTTATTTCAAATGAAATGAAATTTCTGTCGCAATCACCACAACAATCCAGTACCCTATTTTTGTGTAGCTTTTGTTAATTTTTTAGTTTTTCAATTCAATATGATTAACAAAATAAAAGAAAATTTTCCTCGATTATTTATATGCAACACTCAATTTGTGATGTATGATCAATGATGTACACTTTAATTTTATCTTATTAGGGTTAGGGCAACTGTAAATAAAAAATAGAGAATATAGAGCTATTATTATGTTTATAATTTTGGCCAAGTCTAATTGATTCAATTTTAAACTTATTGAATATTTCTTACTCTTATTATCTTCATCATTTTCATAGAATAGTCTAATTTCATTATTTATCCTGGCCCACCTAAAAAAGTATAGAATTCTATGCGAACGTATAGTTACTAAATGAGAGAGTTTAGTTGCAATCTTTTAATGTATCTTATTTGTTTCCATTTTGTCATCTGCAGTGCTGTTTCAGCCAATTAATTTTCATATATTAAAAGAAATTATTCCTGGTATTGGATTTGAATCTGCAACTTTGATCTCGCATAAAATAAATATTATAATTAATTAGTCAAGTATATCTAGCCTATACAATTCTTTCTATTTAATTTTAATAGCAATTTTAATTATGTTAATTTTATTTAATTTCATTTAAAACTAGGTTTGCCGAACTGCACTTGGAGAAAATACCAATTTGTTAACATTGAACTGGACAGGATCAGGTAAGAAATTCTTCTTACCCGTGATCGATCCCATCCAATTGCACAATTTAAACTTTATTTTTCTTTTTCCTTTATACTGCACTCTCTGCCTAGCATAGGGCCAATGCCCCACTCGTACAAATCCCCGTGCTAGGCAAAAGTCAAAGCAACCTATACCGATTGCTGTTTGTTATTTACCTTTCTATGGTCTGTTTATTTGTTACTGCACAGCCATAAACCAGATCAGATATTTGCGTGCTAGCTAGCTACACATTGTTTCACTGTGTACCAACCTACCTGCTGCACGCCTGCACCATCCAAATAACAAAATATATAATAACAGAGCCGCTATCACGTACTACTAGTACCGACCTTTTGTGTGGTATAATATACTTCATATGTGTGTGTTGTGTGTATATTATTGTTTGCTTCCAACTGTAAATAATGTACTATTCTATTATCACATCAGAACAGCTGGCTTTGGTTTGGTGCCTTATCGCCAGCCATGTTTCACTTCCTAATCCCTATATATGATGACAAGGACTCGCTCACATGAGCCCAACCCTATACCTCATGGGCCCCACCACCCCTTTCTCCTTTTTTTAGTCTTCTTCTTTATAAAGCTACTGTACTCTAACTTTCCTCTCTCTCTCTCTCTCTAATTTCCTTAAAAAACTCAATTTCAGCCTTCTTCCAGGAAGTTTCTAGGGCAGTTTTGCAGTGCCGAGAAAACAGTCTCTAATTGACAGCACCTCTCAATTCCTATGAAAAGGTCAATGGGTTTTCGCCTACTCCTTTCCTCTTCTTGCTCTAGTCAACTCTAAAATAACCGTTTCCTTCTTTGGTTTCCTCTATTTCTCCAGTTCTTTGCGGATCTGAAAAGACATGTATATATAAAAAAAGATTCAAACAAAGAAAAGAAAATTTTATATATATATACATAGATATATATATATATATTTATATATATATATATATACACACAGAGACAGCAGTAGCTTTTGTACCACTCCAAAGGGAACCTGTTTCCACATCGGTAGACTTTTTTCTCAGGTTTTAATCAAGAAATGGAGCTTCCACATGGAAGAAATTCAAGAGAAGGGGAAGATCAGGAGGAATCAGCTTTAAAAAATCGAATCCCTCTGATGCTTCCAGCTGGATCTACTTCCTTGTCGTCAAACTCCGCTTTTCGTTGGTCTACTGATGGATCTGGAAGCAGCATGTCTGGAACTGGTGCGAGTTCAATTGACGGTGTATACATAGAGAAGGAACACATGTTCGATAAAGTGGTGACACCGAGTGATGTCGGAAAACTCAACCGGCTCGTCATCCCCAAGCAGCATGCCGAGAAGTACTTCCCCCTGGACCCGTCATCTGGTGACAAAGGTCTCTTGTTATGCTTTGAGGACCGTACAGGGAAGCCATGGCGGTTCCGGTACTCCTATTGGAACAGCAGTCAGAGTTATGTGATGACAAAGGGTTGGAGTCGATTTGTGAAGGAGAAGCGGCTGGATGCCGGTGATACAGTCTCTTTTGGAAGAGGAGCAGGGGAACAAGCTCGTGAAAGGTTATTTATTGATTGGAAGCGTCGATCAGAGGCAACACATGACCTATCCCGGATTCCGGGACAGTTACCCTTGACATCCATTCCGTTTCCACGCACGATCGGTTCATGGGGTCACAACAGTTTTTATCTGCCACCATCACCTCCGGCAACACTCTATGAGCACCACCAAAGCAGGCAATCAATAGGGCAGCAATTTGTCTGGTTCCGATCTGGCATGTCAAGGCCTCAAATTACAACACCAGGCTTGCCAGTTGTTTTGGAGTCGGTGCCAATTGGAAGCGGTCAGGCAACTGCAAAAAGAGTGAGGTTGTTCGGGGTAAATCTCGACAGTCCCGAATCAGAGAGGAATTCGAATGACACTAAGGTTGAATCAATAACAATGCCTAATTGGCGGTCAAGGCCCATTTCATCGGCTCTACCTTTGTTTGAATTGTCTTCTAATGGCATGAATGATCAATCATCATCGGCTATTGTATATTCTCCTTCTTCCTCAATAAAAGAGGGGCATTCATCCTTGGATCTCGATTTGTGAGAAGTACAAACTAACAATTGGGGTTACTCAACTACCGACCCGAGTACTACAACGAAGGTTCGAACAAAGATTCTTTTTGGAAATTTTCTGTTTTTCTCTATTTAATTAAATAGGTTATCCGGATATCATGACAGTTTTGTGATGGTAAGGAAACTGAGCATAGATTAGTACGTGGATGTTTCTCTAGATCTGATCAAGTTGATTTTGCATTTCTCTTTTGCATGGCTTTTTTTATCTTTTAGTTTTACTAAATTGTAAGTACTTTTCTCATGTTTGATAGGCAAATAATACGTATTCTATATCTACATGTGATGACATTTTTGAAATATTTACCTGTAGCAACTTCAATTAACTATATCAGATGCTGTTTCCACATTTCCATTTGGCACAAAAATCTTGACGCACCCATTTACTGTCCCATTATCTTTTTATTTTTCTCTTCTATGCTATGTGTTGTGTCGCTTGCTAGGTCGACTCAATTTTTCGCACATCCACACAGGCCATTAACAGGACTAGACCTACAGTTGTGGAGCACACACTGCCAGGTCAGATCTTAATCTTTCTTCACTAAGTTTAATCTTCTTTTTTTTGCTTTTTTCCTCTTTTGTTTCATTGGGATAAGCCATGCATCAGTAGCAGCAAAGAACATGCAACCCGTAAAAGCGTACAAACTTGCTCTACTATGGAACCTCAATTCTTCTTTTAATAAGGCTTTACAAAAATTTAGTTTGCGCTGTGTCTGGGGTTGTATGTTAAAAAGTCCAAGAGTTCTTTATGGTGGCAGAATGTAAAGAGCATTGGTACGAATATGTTCAGTTGTGCAGGTACCTTTGTCTAGAATTTATGGGATTTCGTCAAATTTTACTGGTTTATACTATTTTTACTATGCTAGGTAGATATATAAATTCTTTTGATATTGCATTCATGGGTAGATAAAGTTTGTTTGAAACACATGAAAAGATAGAATATACTTGCTGTGATACGACTTCATATCGTTCCAAGTATCTTTCTCTAGTATCTGACATGTAGCATCTGAACTATCAATTCCGAATTTAAATCAATCCATCCTACTAAAGGATTCGTCTTTAATCGAACAGTTCAGATATTGTCCAACTAAATCAAAAGATGTGGAGTTGTATGGTACCGCATAAATATAATTGTAGAGATGAAAATTATTGATGAAAGGTTTAGATTTGTTGCTGGTGGGGTGATCAACTGCCATGTATATATGTAGAGATGTTGAGACAGTACCAAAATTAATTGAAATAAAAGAGTTTTCAAGTATCTCTATTAATTTTCTACATATCACTATTATATATTCTTTTAAAAATCTTTAAATTACAATTTGAAAAAAAACTATTGGATGTTAATGTGATATATGGCACTTCTTTATGAATATATTGAATTTAAAGTATTTTGACTTTATTATGATGTTTATCAACTATTAAGAGCTTGTAAATATTCAAAGGCGCGAAGAACTTTTTTTTTTTTTTTTTTCATACAATCAATTATCATCAACATGAAGCTGAAATTCTATGTTCTATTATGTACGAGTTGAGAAAGCAAATGATATCATGTTTGATAATTCTATTTATGTTATATCTTATTTTATGAAACGTATTACAAATTTATAATACTTATAATAGATCATTTCTCAAAAAATGGTAGCACTAGCTAGGGACTGATGGTATGAAAGAGGTAGAGAGGTCATAGAATAATATTACTTATTTTTCGTAAGAATAGAATGAGATTCATATGAGTTATACGATTATTTCATTTTAGCATTACATGCACCTTATACTTGCACCAAATGGTAAAGGTTGATAGAGCCTCAGTCAATAATGTCTCAATAATTGACCGAGTAATTTGAGATGCACTTAGTGCAGCAGCAAACACATATCAATATCTCATTCCATTCCCACGAAAGTTTAACATCTTGACCCTATCAAATCAAATTTCTCATTAGTATTATATTGATTGTCAAAACAAATACTTTTGCATCGGCTGATCGGTGGGGTCCGGACCTTGCAGGTGGCAGCTCAAGCGCCGTTGCCGTGTTAATAGTCACACCAAGCTATGATACCCCTTTATTGAAGTACCTTATATTGATACTGATAGTACTAATAATTGTAAGAATCATGTTAATTAATAATGAAATGTAGTCCACCTTCTTATCCAATTAATTGCTTTCTGTTAGCATTGTTTCTTTTTCATAAAATTTTCTGTGTTTTCCTTGTTACGATGAGTGCTGGAAATCAAAATATATACCGGGACAACATTAGTTAGTTCAGAAGGAAATTATCTTCATAAGGTCAAGGTCATACATCGAGTTTTAGTCTCAGGATTTATTATAGAAGTACTGATATATGGAGTAACAAAATATCAATGCATGATATACAATTCCAATGCATCTCTCTGAAACTTGTACATTTCAAGTTTTTCTTGCTGAGTTCATGTTTATCCGACGAGATTAAGTATTAGTACTTTAAAATACTTAAAAAAAAAACATTCATAGGGTATATATGCATTTATTGGAATTTTGTTTGGCAGAAGAGATGAATAGCAATCAGGTGCTCTACTTAAACTTTGAAATTAAAGTAGAAAGGTGTTTTTAAGCTCATCAAGCATCTTTGTGAACTTAATTTCAAGACCTATCGGATCGAATTTAAATAATGAATCCAAACTGTTGAAACCAATCTACGTATATTTGCTTGGTGAGCTTAATTTCAAAACTTATCAATTGGCTTCAAATGATGAATCCAAACCGTTGAAACAAATCTACTTCACGAGTGATACGTTTACATGTAAAATTTATAAATTTTCAAATTAATTTAGTATAAAGTTAAGAGATCAAAAGAATTGAAGGTTTATAAGAATGTTAGTACATTCATTTTTCATTATTTTTGACCGCTTGATTTTATACTAGAAGTCTAAAATAATTCTACAACTTATAAAATTTTGTTGTAAATGCATCACTCGTGAAATAAATCATTTTAACAGTTTGGATTTATCATTTGAAGACAATCCGATAGGTTTTAGAGTTAAGCTCACCAAGAACGTCCTGGGAAGCTTAAGAACAGTACCCTAGTACTCATGAAATTAAACTAATTATACAGTGTAATGAAAGATTTAGCTTCTTTGTAAGCATACAATTAATTGGCAACATTTGAAATTATTGATTGCATCCATGTGCTTCTGTATCTTATGGATTAGTAATTACTAGGTACTTAGGCTTTCTTTAACTTTCCTGACGCCTTCATCATTATAGCTAGGTACTTGGGCTTTTTTGTAGTACTTATTCTAGATTTTTATAAAACAATTGTTTAAAAAAATGAATAACTTTTTTATACAAATTTAAGCATTATATGAATCTGTATTAGTTTCTCAAACATTGCGATTAGTTGAATATCAGTGTAGTGTATAATTTATATCAGTTTCTTGTAGAAGCGAAGTTCTTTATTGGGAAGCTGGTGATTAAGCATGGGGGCTTGAGAGAAGTGCACTTTATATTTTTTTTTTTTTAAAAACACGCTCTTTATACTCACAGATAAGGAGACCTGCTTGGTTTTTACGCTCTTTATACTTTTCAATAATATAGCAATTAGCAACTCCGAATCATATATGGTTAGCTAGCTAAACGAAGAAAATCAAGGAGCATACATGTAAGTAAGTTGCTTAAGAAAAATTTAGCTAATTCCGCTATTAGTATATAAATAAGATTGTGCTCCATACAGGGTATGTAAAAGGGAGGGGAGGGAAGGAATCCATATCCTCTTAGGTAACAGAATATTTCTGATCGGAATCCGGACCAATCCGCCGGCCTGAGGTGGAATTATAGTCGTGCTGATTAAATTGGGTGATCCTAACAAAAATATTATGTTACCTTAGAAGAGTTTTATCTCTTCTACATTCCAATTTAATGACTACAAAATTTGAATATATAGTTTGTATATAGACCTCATCTCTCATCCTCTCCTCAAAATTTAATATTCTGAAGCAAGTAAATATAAGTCAGTTAGATCCGATTAGCTCTCCTCTCATCTCCCCCTCCTTGTGTACCCTTTTGTGGATGGAGAACGCTCTAATAAGGTACCACATATATATTCCTTGAGTAAGTAGCTTGAGAGAATGATATACTAATTTATGCATCACCTTGTGTTATTACGTAAATTTGGCAATGCAAGTTAATTGTTACATCATAAGTTGGCATGAAAGATATTTGGTACACATGGAGCCTATGTGTGAAGCAGTACCATGCATTGATGTGATTTTCTGCCATCTTACATTTATAGGGGTCAATAATTAATTAAGATCAATCAAATATGGGAATCGAGTAATATATCTAATAAGGTACAATATGGATCGGAATGAGTAAATTATTATTACAAATAACTCATTTTATCGGATCCTTTTTGGTAAACTGATAAAGTGGAGATTATTTTTAAGTGTAAATTCCTCACCCATTTCTTCTCCTTAATTGCTAGTCCTTGTTTATTTATTTCTTAAATATTTCCTAGTAAAAATTACAGGAGAAAGTGGCCTATTTATAGGCGAGATTAGAGTGTACTGCCTAACTAATTAATAAGTTTGAGAAGAAAATGATGAATGAATGTTTTGATATATTTGTTCTGATTCTTACAGCCTATATATAAACCCTTGTCACCTAATGACTGTTGCTATGTTGCCTAATTACAGAATGCTAAGTATGGTTTAAAATAAGGCTGGGTACTAATTGATAGAAGCCAGCTGTAGATTGCCTTATGAGTTGTCGGTTGCCTCTGTGATTGGATTATGATCAATGATGAATAATTTCTGAGATCTGTTGGATATCACATTCCTTATGCATCAATATTCTCAATACTCCCCCTCAAGTTGGTATCAAACAGGTTGATTGATCCCAACTTGAACAAGATTTTTTCGAATGGTCCTTTCTCCAGTGCCTTGGTGAAAATGTCTGCCAGTTGATTTTGACTTTCAACAAATGGGGTCTCAATTTGTCCGGATTGAACCTTTTCTCTTATAAAGTGACAATCTACTTCTATGTGTTTGGTCCGTTCATGAAACACTGGATTTGATGCGATGTGTCTAGCGGCTTGGTTGTCACAGTACATCTGCATTGGCGTGTCACAATGAATCTTCATGTCTTCAAGCACTTGCTTGATCCAAATCAACTCACTTGCAGTTGACGCCATTGCTCTGTACTCTGCTTCTGCGCTTGATCTTGCCACCACATTCTGTTTTTTGCTTTTCCAAGTCACAAGATTTCCACCGACAAAGGTGCAATATCCCGTGGTTGATCTCCGATCATAATTGCCAGCCCAATCTGCATCAGAGTAACCGACAATATTGTTAGAATTATTTTTTTCATACAAATGCCTTGTCCTGGAGACCTTTTAAGATACTTAAGTATTCTTTCAACAGCCTCCACGTGAATAGTTCTATGTGCATGCATAAATTGGTTTACTGAACTAACTACAAATGCAATATCTGGTCTGATCACTGTTAGATAAATTAATTTACCAACAAGTCTTTGAAATTATCCTATATCCTTTACTGGTTCACTAGTTTCAGAATCAAGTTTTTTGTTAGGTTCCATTAGGGTGTTGACTGGTTTTGCACCTAGTTTATATGTTTCCTTTAATAGGTCAAGAACATATTATCTTTGAGATAAGAACAAGCATTTGTTTGAATGATTGATCTCAATTTCTAAAAAATATTTAAGTTTTCCTAAGTCTTTAATGTCAAAATTTTCTTTTAAGTAATTTTTTATATTTTTAATTTCTTTTTCATCATTTCCTGTGATGATAATATCATCCACATAGACAAGAACTATGGTTGTTGTAAGTTTTGTATATTTAATGAACATAGAAGAATCTGTTGAACTTTTAACAAAGTTATGAAGTAAAAGAGAGTGACTGAGTTTGTCATACCATGCTCTAGGAGATTGCTTAAGTTCGTAAATTGATTTGTGTAGTTTGCATACCAGGTTGTTGTCATTATCATTTTTGTAACCTGGTGGTAATGACATATAGACTTCTTCCTCTAGGATCCCTTGTAAAAACGCATTTTTAACGTCCATCTGGAACAGACTCCATCCCGAATTCACAGCCACAGATAATAGAATTCTGACAGTATTCATTTTTGCTACTGGTGCAAAAGTTTCTTGGTAATCTATGCCATATGTTTGTATAAACTATTTTGCTACCAATCTTGCTTTATGCCTCTCTATTGTTCCATCACTGTTGTATTTGATTTTGTAAACTCACTTACATCCTACCGGCTTTTTTCCTCTGGGTAAAGGCATAATGGTCCAAGTTTGGTTTTTTTCAAGTGCTTTAAGCTATTTTTTCATAGCCTTAAGCCATGTAGGGTTTTCCTTGGCTTCTACATAATTATTGGGTTCACTTTCTTGTGAGATTGAGGTTAAGAATGCCTTGTGGTATGTGGTGATATTATCGTACGAAATATAATCTTGGATAGGATAACTTACATTGTAGGTGACAAAGTCATGTAACCTGGATGATGGCCTTGTTGAGCGAATTGATCTTCTAGGAGCAATTCGACTTCTGTATCAATTTCTCTCCCTGAGCTCAATTCCTCTTGCACATTATGTTGCTCATTTGTTCCTTCAAAAAACGTTAGTTCTGGAAGAACAATATCATTTCTAGAGATTTCTTGTTTGCAAAAAATTTCCTCTTTTTCTTTATAGAAAGGTACATTTTCAAAAATGTTATATCTCTTGAGATATATAGTTTTTGTTTGATATGATCATAACATTTATATCCCTTTTTTGTCATGAGTATCATAAGAAAATAATTTTAACTGTATTTTTATTTAATTTATCTTGTCTTTTAATATGTACAAAATAAGTGCATCCAAATATTTTAAGATTATCTAAATTCATTTTTCTATCATTCAAGATTTCTAAAGGACTTTTATAATTTAAAACAACACTAGGTAACCTATTAATGAGATATACAACGGTGAGTATAGCATCAGACCAAAGTCTTTTAGGAACATTTGATTGAAAAAGTAAATACCCTATTACTTCTAAAATGTGACGGGTTTTTTTTTTAGATACTCCATTTTGTTCATGTGCATTTATGCATGTTGTTTGATGTAAAATTCTCTTTTGTTTTAGAAAATAAAAAATAATTATTGACATATTCACTTCTATTATTTGACCTAAATATTTTAATTTTAGTATTATATTGGTTTTCAACATAATTTGTGAACTCTTGAAACATTGAAAAAACTTCATCTTTTGTTTTTTATCAAATAAATCCATGTAGTGCTTGAATAATCATAAATAAAGTTACAAAATATCTAAACCCGTTATATGAATTTGTAGGTGCAGGTCCTCAAACATCAGAATGAACAAGCTCAAAAATTTTAGAGGTTTTATTATTAGATAATGAAAATAACAATCTAGTTTGCTTAGAAAAACGACAAACTTCACAATAACTAGAATTTAAATTTGATAAAGGCAACAACTTATTTGAAACTTTATCGGATGGATGACCAATCCTATAATGCCATAGTTTATTAGGTTCTATGCTAGCAATAAAACAAACTTTATTTGGAAAATCTAAAACATGAAGTCCATTTCTTAATTGGCCTTCACCAATCTTCTTCCCCATTGTTCTGTCCTGAAATGTCACATTTTCAGATGAGAAAACTACATTGCAATTTAATTCTTTAGTAATTTTACTGATAGATAATAAATTTGATGTGAAGGTAGGCAAATATAGTACATTAGATAATTTTTTTGAAAAAAGATTCGCACTTCTAATTTTTGTCACAGGTACTTTTGAACCATTTGCTACTGTTACAAATTCTAAATTATGAGGTTCTGTTGGATCATTTAAAATTTAAGGGTTCCCAATCATATGGTCAGTGGCTCCTGAGTCTACGATCCATCTGTTTAAAGTACTAGAAATTAAGCTATTATTATTATTCAAATTTAAACAACTACCTGTAAATTTACCTGTGGAGCGCTGGTTTAATTCTTGGAGAAGTTGATTAATTTGGGCTGGGTTCAGTTGGTCCAGCACAGGTTGATTAGCTTGAGCCGCCGGTTCGGATATTGATTCTTTACTTGCCCCAACCAGCGCCTTCTTTCCTTCCAGCGCCTTCTTTCCTTCTTCTTTCGATCTAGTGCCCCAATGATCGCCGCCACCCTTCTCCTTCCGTTTCGGTCAGAGGTGAGGGTAGAGGAACCAGCACTTGGTTATTTCATGACCCTCTTTCTTACAGTTGCCGCATTTAAGGTTGTTGGAAGCTCCTCTCGCCTCCGATCTGAACCTAGGGTTTCCCCCTTTTGCCGCCATGGCTTGATAATCTGTTACTTGGTATTGTTCTGGGTTCATGGCACTACGCCTAGATTCCTCTTATTCTATTGTGGCTACTATACTATCTAATGAAGGCAGAGTGGGACCAAGAAGTATTTGTTGCCGTATTGTCGGAGTTGTTCAAAGCTTGAGTCTAAATTTGCTAAAAGCTGGTAAATTCTATCATGTTCTTTTCTTTCTCGAATTTTTTCGAGATCTGTTGTTTCTGGTATGTGGATATCAAGTTCGTCCCATTTTGCCTTAATTGCACCATAGTATTGTGTGAATGGTTGGTTTTCTTGTTTGATTTGCACAATATGTTGTTTAAGTTGGAAAATATGTGCAAAATTGTTCTGTTTGCCAAACATTTTTTGGATCTTGTTCCACATTTCACAAGAGGAATTACAGTAACAGAATAACTCATTGATATTTGGCTCCATTGAATTGAGTAGCCATGCCATAATCATGTTGTTGTTGAGCTCCCAGTCATCTGCATCTTTATCTGATTTCTTCTTTTCGCCAGTGACATATTTGTATTTGCCTTTTCCTTTCAGGGAGATGGTCACGGCTCTAGACCAGGGAAGATAATTCTTCCCATTGAGCAGCATGTTTGTAAGTTTTGGGTTTGTGTTGATTTCATTGGGGCTTTTCTGGTTTTCTGTCATCTTTTTGTTGCTGGTAAGAAGGATGGATTTTGGGTGGCCTTTACTGGCACTTGGTTGCTTTGGATTTTCAGGTCAATTGACCTTGCTCTGATACCATAATAAGTTTGAGAAGAAAATGATGAATGAATGTTTTTATCTATTTGTTCTGATTCTTACAGCCTATATATAAATCCTTGTCACCTAATGACTGTTGCTATGTTGCCTAATTACATAATGCTAAGTATGGTATAAAATAAGGCTGGGTACTAATTGATAGAAGCCAGCTGTAGATTGCCTTATGAGTTGTCGGTTGCCTCTGTGTTGCCTCTGTGATTGGATTATGATCAATGATGAATAATTTCTGAGATCTGTTGGATATCACATTCCTTATGCATCAATATTCTCAATACTAACTATACTATTGACTTAATTAACAGTGTTAATTATCTCTTTTACATATTGGATTAGATGAGTCCACTTAGGTCGTGCTTCAGAAAATGTAGAGGTAGAGGGAACAAATGAGAAGGAAAGAAAAGGATCGGAAGCATGTTTACTCTATTTACATTCTGGTTTGAGAGTGACGAATTTGGAAGATTTTGTACAGCGAGTTCCTCCTCTCTCCCCTCCGCTTCCTCTCCGATTTTCTTCTTCTCGAGCAGAGAAATGACCTCAGTTAGGTCTAGTCTGCTGGCCTTTCACCCCCGCTCCCTTTTCTTTCCTTTAATGAGCGATATTTCACCTCCTCTAGAGCACATAGTTAATTAAGTGTAAACCAGAAAATGAGGTGTTAATTTCACTGTTGTCTCCAATACATATAATTTTTTTACTAAAACTTCACACGCCTTAATTATTACTAATAATCAACAGAGTACAGATAATCCGAAGAACTTTTAATTGTTTTTAAAATATCTTTAGTCAAATTGGAGTAGAAAAGCGGAACCCTTGTTCCAACCCAACTAACATAACAATTCATCTTTTTATTGTACAAAACTATGAGTTTAGCGCAATGGCACGACCTCTATCTCTCTATAGAGAGACATAGGTTTATTTTTCGCAAAAAATATATATAAAAAGTAGTCGGTACATATATCAGTGGCCTTTAATAATAATAAAAAATTACTTCTATTGTGCGGAACTGGAAATAATAAGACAAACATATGTGGGTAATAATTGTACTTGCGGATAGATATTTAACAGTACGGATCTTTTCCTGATGATGCTGGCCATTATATATTCGTTGCTTGATGTTTTAATTTGTTAATTTGTTTGGTCGATCTTCATGTCATATGTCAGCTCATTAGTGCTTTCTGAAATACTGTTTATATATTAATTAATACTTTTGTATTGTGTCTATACATTATACATTGCACCGGAAATATATTATAATAGAAAAAATTATTATACAAAATAACATTTTTTTATGAAAAAAAACTAAATAAAAAACTAATTATTCAACAATATCCGTGAATAATATTAATATAGATTGTCTCTAAATTCAAATTACAAATAAAAAGTCAATTAATTAGTATAATAAAGTCCAATGAAAAATAAAGTCGACTTAATTAGCGCAAGTTGAACATATCATAGTAGTAGCTAATATTATACTTATACACCTTGTATCTGTCAAATGATTGTTATTTGTCATTTAATTATCTCATTTAAGTAAACATGATTCTATTCTCTATTTTAAGTACACAAATGCATATAAATCCTAGGAAGTGGAGGCTAACCTTATATACATATATATAGAGAGAGAGATGGGCTATTGTGCTTTGCAAAGTAAAACTCTATCTTTACTTCGGGCCATTTTTTGCAATTTGAAAATTCAAACAACCGATCTGAACCATTCAACATGTTCTAATATTGAAATGTGCTTGCAGACTAAATTTTACATTTTTTTGAATTTTTTTACTATTTATTAAGCCACTTTGAAAATTGCTGATCCACTGTGAACAGTAAAAAAACAGTAAAATTTTCTGGACCACCGGATCAGCGATTTTCAAAGTGGCTTAATAAATAGTAAACAAATTTCAAAAAATGTAAAATTTAGTCTGCAAGCACATTTCAATATTTAGAACATGTTGAACGGTTCGGATCGGTTGTTTGAATTTTCAAATTGTAAAAAATGGCCCGAAGTTAAAGAGGGGGTTTTACTTTGCAAAGCACAATAGCCCATCTTTCTCTCTATATATATATATAACAATAACAAAAGCCATAATATGACAATAAAAGTTGTCATAATATGACAACAACAAATAATACAACTTATTTTGATGATTCTTTTTTCTTTTGTTTTCCCATTAGGCAACATAACAAATAAATAAACTTGTTTCGAGGTGTTATTATTTGTTTAAGAACTTCATATTCAGTTTCTAACAACCAAATAAGAGGGTTTAGGGAAATGACAAATTCAGTTTCCTTAAATGATATAATAAAATGGAAAGAAATGAAGACATGACCAATCAATTACCAATCAATTCAAAAAAATCTTAAAATAAAATGACATTTAAAAAATGGAAAGAAATCAGGATCAGTCAGAAAATCTTAAATGACATTTAAAGCCCATATAAATTGCCTAAAAAAGCCCATTATGCATAGCGTGCGCTATTTGCGCAACACACTGTGCGCTATAGCGGACCGCTATTACCGCTATAGCGGCCGTAGCTCAATTAGCACATTTTGATGTCATAGCTTAGCGTTTAGGGTCCAAAAACGCTATATCGCGCTATTTAGAACACTGATTGGATCATGCATGCCTCTAGATTAGTAGATTGTTTTCTAGATAGAGTCTAAATCGGAACATGTCGGTATATATTTGGACCATAACTTTCTCGTACAAGATCTAATTTGTGTGATTCAAATTACGTGGAAAGCTTAAAAAGCGTGTACGTAACTATTATATTTTGAGTTTTTTCATAATCAAGAGGTATATATCATGCATATGGTCAAACAGGCGGGCCAAAAGAATGTTGTCTCTTTGAAGTTTGTTTATACATTAATAAGTTAGATGTGAGTTACTTGTAGCCAATAGAGAGAATAATATATATAGTAGTTAATGTTTTGATGTTTTTAAATGTCTTTTGAGTGACTCGAGGAGGTTTATTAAGTGTGTTTTTATAATAGAAAAGATAGTTGAAAGTTATATTATTTTTTGAGTGAGTCTATGGTATTATGTATAGAACAGATTGGTCTGTAATATGGAGCAATATTTTTGTTTTTAAAATTATAGCGGTCAATCCTAACCGTTCAATATAATTCTCATATGAATATGTACATGTAGACCGAATTTTATATTTTTTAGAATTTTTTTACTATTTTTTAAGATAGGTAGAAAATTACTTGATCTGAAAATTCTAGACCATCCAGAAACAGTGATTTTCTTCCTATCTTAAAAAATAGTAAAACAAAATAATTTGGTCTGTAAGTACATATATGGGAATCATGTTGAACGATTCGGATTGACCGTTAAAATTTTGAAAATGAAAATATTGCTATGTATTACAGACCAATCCATGCTATGCATAGTACCATTCACTCTTATTGTTTTAGGTAGGATATGGCTATTTAACAATCCAAAAACATACCGTTTTTTCTAAATACCCTAATAAAAAAATAGCAAATATACCCTCGTATTTGAAATATTTTCAAAAATGACCAAACTGCCCCACTGAGGGCCGATCAGCTTTCAATACCAAACCGCCCCTCAGTGGGGCGGTCAGCTCCAAACCAGGCCGCCCTCCAGTGGGGCGGTTTGGTTTCGCCTATATATTGGAGGGTACCCCTCCCGTTTTTCACCCAATTCATTTCAAATTTTCACTCTCTCTCTCTGTTTCTCTCTTTCTCCAGTATTTTGCCCATGTTTTTGCATGTAAGTCCCTCAACTTTTTTTGTTTATATTTTTAGTCTAAAATTGTTAGAAATTGTTAGGAATTAATATAAATTGTCCAAAATTGTTTAGAAATTGTCCAAAATTGTTTAGAATTAATATAAATTGTTTGAAATTGTTTAAAATTTTTCCAAAATTATTTAGAATTAATATAAATTGTCCAAAATTGTTTATAAATTGTCCAAAATTGTTTAAATTAATATAAATTGTTAGAAATTGTTTAGAAATTGTTTAGAAATTGTCCAAAATTGTTTAGAAATTGTCCAAATTGGTTAGAATTAATATAAATTATCCAAAATTGTTTGGAATTAATATAAATTGTCCAAAATTGTTAATAATTAATATAAATTGTTAGAAATTGGTTAGAAATTTTCCAAAATTGTTTAGAATTAATATAAATTGTGAGAAACTGTTTAGAAATTGTTCAAAATCCAAAATTGTCTACAAATTGTCCAAAATTGTTTAGAATTAATATAAATTGTCCAAAATTATTTAGAAATTGTTAGGAATTGTTTAGAATTAATATAAATTGTTAGAAATTGTTTAGAATTGTTTAGAAATTGTCCAAAATTGTTTCCAGTTAATATAAATTAATTGTCTAAAATTGTATTATTAATTTTTTTTAGTTAAGTTTGCAATAATAATTCTTATTAATTATTGTAAATTGTAAAAATATGTTAGAAATGTAGTAACTTGATATTTTCAAATGTAGTATGGCCAGACCTATACGGGGATGATCACAAGCAACGATGGAGATCGGAGAGAGTTCACAGGTTGCCGCTGCAGAGGCCCCTGGTGTAGAGGATTGTTAGATTTTATGTTTGGATGGTTAGATTTTATGTTGTAGACTTAGTATTTTGTTATTTTTATTTTGTTGTTTATCTAGTCGAACAAAACCAATTTATAACATTAATTACAACAAAATTATAACAAATAAAATTATAACAAATAAAATTGTAACAAATAAAATTATAACAAAATTATAACAAATTATAAAACATTACAACAAATAAAATTATAACCCTAATTTATAAAACATTACAGTAAAATAATAAAACATTACACAAGAAATTATATAATACATCGTTTGAGAAATTTATAAAACAACATATCACACAACATCTTATCACAAAATCTTTAACATAAATATAGTAATACAGCACCATTTAAAAAAAATTATTATATATCAAACCGGCCCGGTCTGGAGCTGACCGCCCCACTGAGGGGCGGTTTGGTATTGAGACCTGGCCGTCCCTCAGTGGGGCGGTTTGATCATTTTTGAAAATATTTCAAGTACGAGGGTAGATTTGCTATTTTTTTTATTAGGTATTAAAAAAATGGAAAAACATATAGTAATAATAGCTATTGTCATATTATTAGTTTTATCTAGTGTTGTAAAAAACAGTCGCTTAGGCCGATTAATCGGCCGATTAGTCATTGGCGGTGATCAAACCGTTACGGATTTTTCCGACTTATCGGCCAATTATTTATAATGATGACCGATTATTCCCGTTTATTTCTGATTAATTACTTGACAGAATCATGTCCATCCGACGAGCGCATACTGTTATTTACAACACTGGTTTTATCTCTTGAGTTAGAGTTTATCTTATCTTTCTCCTCTGTCGAGTTGAGTTATCTTTTACAAGTGATGTATAGTATTAATTAATTGCTTGTGTTTTTGAACATTTCTCTATCCGAACAACGCCATTGAGATTCTTTTTTTTTAACTTATAATGTCTATTTCCTCCTCTTAAAATATTCCACGGGCCATTATCAGTTCTTATATATGCATACAATTTTATACTGCATAAGTAAATGTCAGCGTACGTATATGTGGTTCATACATCCACATTTTAAAAATCTCTGTTGAAAACAATAAGGAGAGCATTTGTTTCTTGAAAAAAGATAAATAAATTAAGGAGCATTCAATGTATGTAGCGTGTAGTCACCTCTAACTGGGCTAGACTTTATTTTCCTTTGAACTATATCAGAATCCCCTCGGAAAGCCAGGCTTACTTTCGGAGGAGAGAGAAAGAGAGAGGGGGCTACGCCGCATGCATCGCCATGCCATGCATGAGTTGTAGCTGTCCGGGCTTAAGTTTTTTTGTAAGCTTTTGCCACCGAAAGGACATATCGTTGCTACGTAGAAGGCCAGACAAATATGCCAGTGCTCTGCCATTTTTTCATCAAATGCACGTTGCCTTTTTACATATATAGCCAATTAAGTTGCTTAAGTATATATATATATTTAATTTGCATTTGATTCACTGGTGACTGGACGATACATTAATTACAAGGTTAAATTCAGGACCTCCGATCTTCCAAAAGTTGGCTTAATACCTAATAGGAATTGTGGATTATTTTTCTAAATTCAGAATATAAAAAGGCAAATTCTTCTATGGACATAAGGACCTATTTGTAAAATGAGCATATTTTCATTTTCAAAGTTCAAACAGTCGATCCGACCGTTCAACATTATCTCCATATTAAAATGTACTTGGAGGTCAAATTTTACATTTAATCCTATGAAGCTATTTATGAGATGGTAATGTTGGTAATTTGGAGGTACTAATAACTAATTAGAGCGAAATTAGAATATTTCGTGGTGGCTTTAATTCTAATAATGTTCACTTGTTTGATTGAGTTTGACGTTCGATCATACATGTGGAGGAGTGACACAAGATTGCTCTTGAACATTTCTAAATTTTAAAATATTTTTTTACAATATTCTAAAACCTAGATATTTAAAAAAAATATAAATTATGTTTATTAATTCAACAGATAATCACTGCAACAAATATTTTTATCAAGATTTTTCGATGTAATTTGACATGTGTTGGCGATGAACATGTTATTTAATGTTTTTAGTATTATTATTATTATTATTATTATTATTTTGAAAGCAAGGTTCTTGAAATCAGACATTTGTTTTCTATTTTATTTTTTTTAATTATATCTATATCTCTTCGTAAAGAGGTAAATTTACTTGCGCTTTCGAATTTTCGATGATCATATTTTAGATTATTTTGTCTGATTAGAGCTTTGAAAGGAATATTTTAGCGCCCACTTTTACAAACCAGAATTCCACCTTAATTGTAATGTGGGCCCAAAGGGAGATGAGAGGGCCGCCATATTGGATTCAATCAATGCTTTACTTTTGGAAATGCAAAATGGTCCATGACCATGAGCAAGCAAAGATATTTGCTAGTGAGAGGTTAATTAATTACTCCATGAATAGCATTAGCATAGCGCATGTTCCTCAGAACTTTCCAGCTTGGTAAAGTAGGCATGCACATAAGAGCTGATTTCGCTTTCGCGTGATTGTAAATGGTGGAAACTGGAGAGTTGTAGCTGATATTTATGTACGTCAAAGATTAGTGGGAGGTTCGCAGGAGGCAGGACTGCAACTAGCATTCTAAAGATACTTTCTGTGATTTTGATTGATTAGGCCTCCAAGGAATGATTGGTCCCTTAGGATTAGGACTAAACAATAGTAATGAAGTTGATAGATTGCCACTATACTAAGCCTTTATTTTTATTTTTTTATTCCTCTTTGTTAAGGTATATCTATGTTTACTATGCATAGCACAAATGGGTTCATACTATGAATCGATATATTCATTCTCAAAATCCAAACAGTCGATGTGAACCGTTCAACATGATATTCATATTAAAATATTTTTGGAGTTCATATTTTACTGTATTTTTAGATAGATGGAAAAATCACTACATGAAATGGTCCAAAATCTTTTGACTAAGTGACTTTTCAGTCACCTATCTAAAAACATATTAAAAGTAGCTAAAAAGATATAAAATCTGATTTCCGATTACATCTTCATATGGAGATCAATTGTTTGAATTTTGAAAATAAAGTCACCTATTTAAAAACATATTAAAAAGTAGTTAAAAAGATGTAAAATCTGATTTCCGATTACATTTTTATAGGAGATCATGTTGAACGGTTCAGATCAATTGTTTGAATTTGAAAATGAAGATATCAATCCATAGAATGGACTCATCTAACGTTGTGCAAAATACCGTAGCCTTACTCCCAAAATATATTACCATAATAGAACAATTTTCAGTGCTAGACTTGTGGTCAATTACATGGACTGAAATAGTCAGCCCTTTGTCAATAGGCCTTTGCAGGAGACTTGTCATCAATTAAACTTTTCTTGACATCTCATTGAGTAGATAATTAGAAGAAACAAATTTTCGTGGATTAGGCGCAATTAAATTTGTGGGCTTTCACATGAGCTTTTGGAGTCGGAAGGCCTTCTTTGTAGAGATAATATTTCAAATTATTCTTCAATTTGGGCCTCTCTTTCTACTAAAATGGCCTCATTGTGTATTTTGATTTTCGGCCGTTCATTATATGAATTATGAAGCGATGCACTGCATACCAATTTTAATCGTCCAAATTTCACTCCAGAAGCATTTTCGGCTTTTTTTTTTTTTTACATTGGATCAAGAAACAAAAATATGTGACGAGCTACACATAACACGATTTCACCATGCACACGATGATGCTAAAATACAAAAAAGAAGTTCAAAAAATGCTTGAGAAAATATGCTTCTAGTGTAGCGACAATTTTGTATTTCGAAAATATACAAAGGTTAAGTTTCTTGATTCGAATAAAAATATGGCTAAAAATTATATATTATTTTTATAAGTTAATTTACATATCAGAATACTAATATTTTTAGAAGGGAAAGGTTAGCACCTAGTGTGCTACCTGTAACATAGTGACATATCATGCTACCTTCTCAAACACTTATTAAATATATTTCAAATGACTAATCCAAACTGTTAAAACCAATTAACTTTACGAGTGATGCACTTATATATAAGATTTATAAATTGTTGCATTAATTTAGTATAAAGTCAAGCGGTAAAAAAATAATAAAAAACCACTTGACTTTATACTAAATGAATAAAAAAAAAATATAAATTTTATATGTAAGTGCATGACTCGTGAAGTAGATCAGTTTCAACGGTTTAAATTTGTCGTTGAAACATATCCAATGAATTTTTGAGGAGGTACGTAGCACGACATGTCACTAACTATACTACAGGTAACACACTATTCTTTTTCTTTTTAGAAAATGAATAAAAAGTTCACAAATTTCATAAATAACATGACATAAATAAATGCATAATTTTACAGTTCGATGGGCACTAGATCTACTTTAGGTTTGATGGGCTCCAAAATCATATGATCGGTTTTAAGATATGCGTGCTCTGCTTTAATATCTATGTGTGCTTGTTTTAATTTCCGTGAGCTTGGATCTTACATTGGATCATATGGTCTTAGAGTCCATCGAACTCAAAAGTAAGGCCGATGCTCTTCAAACCTATTCCGTTCTAGATCTAAAAATATTGTTATGTATATAAATTTACAATTAACTTTTCGTCAGCTAGTAAGTATTTTATTTGCCCGCCAATAATATATATTTTTATTCAACTTAATAAGAAATACAATTTAGCAATCTGTTTATATGTTAATTAACTTATATTATTTGTCTATTTATTATTTATCCTTTATCAAATCTAGAGGTAGGTTAGGGTCAAATGCTTTCATTCTAGGGAAATCTTCTAGTGTACTCATCCAAAATTTCAAAATAGCAATTTCCTTATCAAAACACCATAAATATCCAATATTCTCATATAAACTTAACGTTCTTTCTTCTATCCTCTTTTATTTTGTATTTTCTTGCTTAGTTATTTTTAAAATGAAATTGACTAATATATCCTTCTCTCTTCTCTCTCTCATCTCTCTTTCTTCTTCTCCTTCACTTCTTATTCTCCTTCACGTACTATATACACAAAAGAGTCAACTGATCTGAGATTTGAAAAGGCATTCTACTGGGACAGTGAAGGTCAAAACTGGCGGCAGGGAAAGGAACTGGAGAGTCCAGTCCGCATAAATGGAGGAGAACAAACGGCTACACTGCCTCCAGTTAGAATTCAAACCAGAAAACAGGAAAACCTCGTTTCTCGGGGTGGGCAAATTCCAGCAGAGTTAGCAGAAACGGTTGACAACGGGAATATTTGAGTGTGCTTCAAGTCACGCCTCTGACCAAAGAGTACAGAGCTGATAGGGGTTTTAATGCAACCCTGCAATGCATTAATGGTAACAGCACGCCTATATCCTTTGAATTGTCATTTACAGCTAGCATTCCCACCGTTGAGATACCAAGTTGGTTCATTCTTGGGCTAAAAGAGCAAGTTAACGCACAAGGTCTTCTCTCAAGAGACATGGCATACGGGGCCCAATCCGAGACAGGCCCAAAATATGGTGTAGGCAGCACCAAGTCATTGACAGGGCCGAGCAAGGCAGCAATCAGGGACTGGGAGCCACTGGCGGGCCATACCGAGGCCCAACTCGAATTAGGCAGCGCAGAGGCTTCTATCGGCCCACCAAGGAAAGCCCAGCAGGAAGATGTGTACTTGGTCCAACTGGAGGATTCTATAAGAGAAATTGTGCAGAAATCTTCGGCCCTAGCGGATAACTTCGGCAACCAGGCTCGGGTCCAGGTGGATCAAGGCCCGTTAGCTGAGCACCATTCGGCCGAGGAAAGCAGCCCGCTTAAGGCAGACCTTCATGTGGGTTTAGACAACAACTTTTTTATTTTATTATTATTATTTTTTTTTTACAGGAAGGAGTTCACGGATCGGAGGAAGGCAACGCGAACTCAATTGACAACAAGGGCCAAGGATACACGGCCTCACTCGATTAACAGGAAGGAGATGTTGCTCCGGAATAGATTACAAAATTTGGAAGGAATAGATTTTTTGAGAGATATATCTGAAATTCCATCCAAAATAAAAAAATCTTTATTTATTTATTTTCATGGGAGAGTCAGGAGGAATTATTTCTGAACTCGCACCTCTGAGATATCTCATATTTTGCGTGATTTTTCTGCGAAATCTCAACCGTTCAAATACGTTCTGCACGAATCTCAAGGCTCAAATAATACTGCCCCCTGCGCTTTCCCGAATAGGCACCGGACACGTCGATCACGCAAAATATGAGATATCTCAGACGACTCGCACTCTTATTTCTGGGCTAGTCCGCGTCGCAAGATTTCTAATTTTGGGCTGGAAGTACCACCTTGATTTAGGGACTTAGGGAGTTAGGGTTCTACCCCAGGCGCTTCCAAGTTCCAACTACTGCGGAGTAGCCAATACTTGCAGTAGACGTCGGGTGGAAATTGAACGCCGCAAAAACAAAACAAAGCACCGCCTTTTTGTCTAGATCGGGGCACAGTGGATTAGTCGCCTAGATAGAGAAACGATGGACGCCTTCTCGTCTCCTTCGTCCAGTTCGTCAGGCTCAGGTATGTCGACAGAGGCGTTGATGACTCAGATTAAGTCGCAACTCGCTGAGGCCTACGCACAGGAGTTCCTCGAGGTTTGTTTGTATTTTCTTGGACTTTTGATTGTGTCGTATCTCTGATTGAAGGGTTTTTAGTAAGAGCGAGTGAAAAATTCGTTTTGGTTGAACAGGGGTTTAGACTGATATCATAATCTTTTACTACTGATTCTCTTATCATATTAACTTATTAGTTCACATTTTGTCAGTTCAAGAGCTTACATGCGTTAGGTTTGTTTCCTGGGCCAATAACATAGATTATAAGGGACAAAAAGATATTTTGATTTGCACGGAGCAGAGGGGGGGGGGGGGTTTGGGGGGCGAATTTATGACCCGACTTGACAATATTTTTTTAATTTTGACGAAAAAAGGGCTAGAAAAACAGTAGATGTAGTAACCAATTGCTTGCTGGTATAGTTTATAAAAAATGGAAGTTTAGTTTGATTTTGCATGGAGCAGAAATAGGGGTGGCTATATATGACCTGACCTGAATATTTTACAAGAAAGATGGGTGCAAATGAGATATTCAATTTCTTGCAGTTATAGTTTAGATCTTCTATCAGAAATTGTTAAAATTCAGCTTTAGTCCTTGGACTTCACGAAAGGAGAATTCAACCCGATAAATTGCCCCATATTTGTCTTCAACTTATTCATAAATGGATAATTTTATTTCTTTTGTTTACCCTCAAGCTGCTAAATGTATATCATGGGCCCCATACCCCATACCTTTAGAGAAACTGATATGCCAGAGAAAGATTGCAGAGCTTAGAAAACAAAGCTATTTTTTACAATGATTCCAATAGGGAGACAGAGTGAAAAGAGTAGACTGGAGAAATCAGGAGAGAAGAGGTCCATGGTTTTAGTCTGACATTCATCAAGTATACATTGAAAGCTAGTTAGATATCCGAGTATAATAAATTGTTGGAAAGTGATGAGATTAATTCTGATTTACACCTTTGATCAGTTTTAAAAGTGAAGATCAAGAGAGTGGGTTTCGAGATAAATGGAGAAAGTGGGAAAAAATTAATAAGCTTTGAGCGCTTCTGAATCTGGGTTGTAAAGCCTGTCATTCTACCAAATTTTTGTTCATTTGTAATGCTTGGTTTTCACTGCTTATCCCCGTTGGATAGTTTGGAGTTTTGACTGTGATTTGGGTCGCCACGGTTTGGATCAGAGCTCCATTGGTGTCCCACATTTAAAAGACCCTATAATGCATCTGTTTAGGGATCTAATCTGTCCATTTTAGATTGGATTGACCGAGTTAAGATAGCATAGACCATATTTCTAAAATTTCAGGATGATAAGGGTCCATGATCAATTTGGTTCTTCTGATAAAGTTCAGGGACGAAAATCTGAATTTTCGCATACAAAATATTTTGACATCTCCATTTTGAAACTATTAAGTTGCTTAATATGAGATTAATTTTGTATTTAGGAAATGTATCCTCTGTGGTTAATGAAATTTATTGCATACTCTTTCAATATTAATTTCATTTTTTATTCTATTTTCTGTGCAAAATTACAGACAGTAGGTAACAAGTGCTTTGCAAAGTGTGTGACGAAGCCAGGGACAAGTCTAAGCGGAGGCGAGAGCAGCTGCGTCTCTCGTTGTGTCGATCGGTACATCGAGGCAACTGGTATCATCAGTCGTGCCCTTTTTAGCTCCCCTCGTTGAAAAAATGGGAGGTTTTATTCGTGGTTGTGGGAAGCTGTTAAAACATTTTTATATTTTTGAATTTCAATTTTGACATCTGTTGTAACTCCTTTTACTGATTGAGGAGACTAAACATGAGGCTAGTGTCGTTTAATCAGCCTGAAACATTGTTTACTTCGTTGATTACACTTTTGTCATAAATATAATTGTCTTTTAAGCCTACATAGGCCTTATGATTTAGGTAGCAAGTAATAATTTAAAAGTGTGATCATTCAATACAATGTTGAGATATCTTTTATTGATCAATACAATAATTTGTGAAATTGGAAAGATTAATATTGCAAGCAATTTTCATTTTGAGTTTTTAACTCATTTCATGCGAAGACCATATTCTGGCAAGACCTCCAGGAATCTCCATTGGTGTATCTGAACTTTGAAACCGCTAGCACAGATTTTGCATTGATATATAATGGAATGCATTTCTTAGTTTGTACATTGTTGCATGCAAGCTATCTGATACCCTAAAGCATATGGCCATAAGACCGATGGTTATTTTATTTACAGGATTTAAACATAGAGAGCTACACTGTTGAAGGAAAGAGGGGAAATAAACTAGGGGAATACTATTAGATCAGAGCAAAAGCTCTCTAAGCCTAAAAACATCAATCTCAAACCCTTAATGAGTCTGGTGACATGGATATCATCTGTAGTAGACTAGAATTGGAGAAAGTCTCCTCTAACGAAATCTCGATCGTGCTACTAGAGCTCCCCATATTGTCCCTTACAATACCCACGAGTTCCTTCGCAACTCCAGCCAAACACATACCGCCACTGTCCTCAATTTCTCTGCTCAACAACAACCTTAAAACAAGGTCGCCCATTCGCTCTACTTCTTCATACACGACACGCAGCTGCTTGCTAGACAGGAGAAACGGGTCGAGTACCTCATGAAACCGTTTTTCTTTAGCTTTTGCTAATACCATCTCCAAAACATGCCCATCAGGTTTCAAACCAGTTACAAGCTCGACCAAAAGGCAACCAAAATCGTACACCATGTTTGAATTATTTGGACTGTTAACTAGGCAAGATCTGACTAATCTGTATCCTGCTATTTTGGATTCGTAATTGGAACCAAAGAAAATATCAGTTGTCTTAAGGTCACTAAGGTATATCGGACTTGCTTCAATACACTGGAGATATGCAAGAGCAGTAGCAATCTCAGTAGCAATGTTAATTCTGGTGTACCAGCTGAGACCATCGCCTCTCTGGCCTGTTATATACTCCTCAACCGTACCATTTTTAAAATGTTCGTGTACAATGAGGAGGGAATTGTTTGACTCAAAACAAAAACCAATGATTCGAGCTATGTTTCGGTGAGAGATATGAGATAAGAGCTGTAATTTCTGCAAGAGCTGACCTACTTTTTCTTGAATCTGATAGTTGATTTTCTGCACTGCCACTACGGACCCATCATCTAGTGTGCCTATATGCACACTGCCTTCTTCAATAAAATCAGCTAGTATTTTAGGTTCTTCAAACCCCTTTGTGGCCTCATTTAATTCTTGGTATGTAAATTGCCGGGTACTACAAGCACTGGTTAAGATTTTCGGAATGCATGACGGATCCGGATCAAACTTGCCTTTCCTGATTGGTTGTCTCAGAACAAAGAGAAATGTAGCTGCGCCTACTAGGAAGAGGGCCGAAATAACCAATCCTGTTTTTTGGATGAGATTATATAAATGTGCTAAACAAATCTATATGATTTGTGCTAGAGCAGGCCAATTAGTAGAAATGTATTGATAACTTTGCTTTAATTTAATGATGTTGTAAAATACGTGTTTCTTCTATTGATGAGTACAAAAGGCCATGATCATTGCGAAGTACATACCAGCAATAGCAGCAGCAGTTTTTGTGCAAAATCTGCCTCGGCAACACTCTGCGTTGCCACTTGTTTGCGAGTCTTCACTACAAGCTGCATAGTAATTGAAGTATCAGAATAACAAGTAGGTTCAATTAGATAAATATGTATTCAAGTTATGCTTAATCCTAGACTGATAAGTGGGTAAGACAGGCAGAGGCCTCTAAATAAATTAAGGTCTAATTTGCGTTCAAATCCTGGTTTTATTCAATCGGCTAATCGTTCAATATGATATCAGATGTTTTACATTGCCAAGCCTCGTCACAACCTCATATTCCCCGGATATAACTATATACTAGAATAATTACTAACTTAAGCACAAATAATAACCAATGGAACATTTCTTTGTTTCTAAATTGGGTTCGTTAGAAGTCAAGAACTGATAATACAACTTACCTTTATAACATCCAGCCCCCTGTGCATATCCATCACCGACAAACCCGGCACCACACACGCACCGAACTCCCCCACGGACCGCTGTCGCATTCACCAAAACAGCACCATCAGCACACTCAACCCCAATCACATTCCTTCTCGGCATGGCCCATTCCATCTCAATCCCTCTCACAGCTGTCGATTGGTTTATGACCCAGCTTGAGAAACCTCTACAGCCGAACTCACCGAATACAGAAAAATCATCCCCCTTTTTCCACACGCTCCCATCGGATAACGGGTAGCAGCACCCGTATTCTGTTCGGTTGTTTACATGACACTCACCGGCTGCACTAATCAAGGCACAACTGCTGTGACATAAGGAGGAATCCTCACAATCGTACAAACGAAGTATATTATCAGGTGTAATCGCAAAGAAAGGTTTTTTGTTGAAAACCGATGGCAGGATGAGGTTTGCATACCAGCGGTCGCATGATCTTGAGAGAGATGAAGAAGATGTGTTGAGAGTGTAATCTAAAATGAGGGAACCTGATGAGAGAAAATCTATAATGCGAAAGTCACCTTGGCCCAATGTCAGGTACAGAGAAGAGGTCGTGGAGCATGAAAGCTTGAACGCCTCAATTGGGGGCCCACACGACGAGTTGATGTGGAAAGGGAAGGGGATTAGTTGGGTCCCACATTTCTCTTCACAGCGATTGGGAAATACCGGCTGCGACAGGGAGCATGAAAGAGAGAAAATCACAAGGAGAAATGAAGCAAAGATAGACATGAAAAGAGAATTGAAGGAGAAGAGGCTACGTGGGAACGAGAAGAAAAACAGAATCCATTTTGGAAAGAGAAGGGAGGCGATTCTTGTAAAGAGTTGCAATGGAGATCCGTACGCAAAGAGCGAGAGGAGAGAGGCATAGGAGCGCGCGAGCGGGGCGTTCGAACTTGTCGAGGCATGGAATCAAATTGAATTTTATATTCTTTGTTTGGAATATCGAACTGGATGGTTGAGTATCCCTGCGGTACCCGAGTCGAAATCAATTCGATGCAAAATATTTGGATTACAGGAGGTTCTCTTTAAGATTCATGTCAGGTTAAATCGAACAATGCACATCACATTCTACACAATAAGGTAACGTACTGAATTTGAACTCGTTTTGGAGTGTGGCGTTGGAGGGAGGGACGGACGGGGGGAACAAAGCATAGAGCCGGTGAGATGGTGACACGTGGCTTAGATTTTTCGTGATCGATGATGGAGAAGGGGGCAAAGTACAGAGCTAGTGGACTTGTGGTTGCTAGTTAAGCAATCGTGTCAGAAGAGATAATACTATTTTATTGAGTCACGCTTGTCGTACATCATAGAAGGATGGAATTTAATCGATTGTGTGTATCCTTGTTGAGTTTTTCCAAGGAATATGTTGGGAAGGATAGTTGAGCCTCGTAAGGCCCAAAATATTTGGGCTGAATTTTGAAGAACTTATGATGTACATTTGTTTTTGACTGTAAACTGAAAATGTTGGGCCTACATAGGCAGCCTGTTCGACCTGATGAGGCCCTTGACAATAAAAATAAATTTAAAGTAAAAATACTGCATGTTGTTGAATATATAAATTGGTTGTATATTAAACTTGTTTCAAATATTCAATATAGAAAGTAATTCATCACCATAGTCATGACATAAGATGGGAGTCTATCTAACCCAACATTTTAATGGAATAGCATAATAGCATGCTAACCTCTGCTAAACTCAGACTTTTGGAACTACTTTTTCATTCATACACAAAATGACGAGTTTCTTTTTCGCTAAATCGAACTTTTGTTATTCCATCGCCATCCAAGCATACTCATATTAGCTTGGGCCAGACAATTTTTGGGATGGCGTACGTTTATAATTTCAAATGTTTCTGATATGCATCTGTTTCTTCAACTCCTTTTCCAACCTTCATTATGTATTTGAATTTCATATTTTTTTTTAAACTAGGCAAGAAGGCTTGGTCTTCTGTGATTCCAATTTGAGCAAACAAGAATCCCCGCCAGGAGGATACTTTGGATTGCGTATGTTCATATTTGTATGTTCTATGGTATAATTTAGTGTGTGCATCAGAGCATCCGATTGTGCATTATAGATTTATCTAGTGTGCATTGAGTTAAACCAGAAAATGTTAGACATGAAAACTTACAATAATCAAGTGTACATGTTACAATTATTCAGGGTGCATAAAAGAAATGAAAAGTGGGCAATCTACTTACAAATATTATTTGTTAAGAGTATCCAAAAGAGAGAATAACTGAAAATTCAAGTTTTCTAACTTATAACTAGTATAAGTTTAGAGCTGTTACCTCAGTAATCAATTTCCTAATATACTGGTAGGTTTATAAATTGACATTTTTGGGTTGTAGTGTGCATTAACAAATTAACAAGTATGCATTGACTTATAATTGATAGATATTTCCAACTTATAAGCCGTATTAAGTTCAGAGCTATCAACTTATTGAATATATATACATGTGAGAAAGTGTGTATTAGGAAACATATATACCAGTATGACTGTTGTTTGTCAGTACTGATCAATTATGCATGCAGGATTTTTGCATGATTTTGTTTTTGTGAGTATTGCTTCAGTGAGCAAAATGCTCCAGGATTTTGATACTATTGATGATTTTGGTAACGAGAAGTGAAATTTGCTTAATAATAGGATTTTCATGATTTTTTTTTTCGGATTGTTTTTTATGTTGGTATTCTGGTACAGTTGAAGTTATTGTTTGTATCATACATTAGTAATGAGATATAACTGGCCTCTTTTCATTTAGATTTAGTGTGTGTTTTGCTTTTTTATAGTGTGTGTCATGGTTCAGTTTAGTGTGTAGGTTCTTTGTTTACTAGATATAAAATATCGTGACTGAAGCCCCAACTTAAGTGGCTTAGATTTAGGTTTCTTTATAACTGTGTTTTAGTGGTTAATCAAGCGTGAGAGCATTTGTATTTTGCTCAACGCTGTATACTCTAGTTTTAAGATGTGTGTCTGGATTTGAACAGGCTGATGCTTAGCCTGTAACTGATAACTATGTTTCATCTAATGGAACGGGCATTATATGCCTTTTATAAAAAAAATATATCGTGACTGAAGTACATATCGCGATCGGGAATCAAATTTGGTGCTGGTAAAAATTAAACATTATCGGGAGTAGTTATCAATATATCGCAATACAGTTCGGAACAACTTCTGGGTTGGGCTTCAGTTCAAAAAAACATGGGCTTCTGTCCGGAAGCCCGAGTGGGTCGGAATGGGATGGTTTGGGGATAAAAAAAAAAAAAAAAAGAGTGAGGCTACGGTACTATGCATAGCACGGTTTGGTCCATACTACGGCTCAATATTTGAGTTTTCAAAATTCTAACGGTCGATCCGAACCGTTCAACATGATTATAAAATGAAAATGTACTTGCAAACCAAATTTTACTTTTTTTCGAATTTGTTTACTATTTTTTTAGATAGATAGAAAATCACTTGATCTAAATTGTTTACTATTGCCTACTATAATTTTCGTGTACTTATTAAAATCTGGTCAAAATTGTCTGAGTTGCATCAAATCGTGTGCATACCAATTCGTTCCGATTAAGTAACATACCAAATTCGTTCCGCTGGCCATCAGACTACTACTGCATGATTCCATTTACATGAGCCTTTGAAAACGATTAAATGAGAATTTCCTAAGTGGAAAATAGACCAGCAATGAATTTTAGAGATCCCACATGAACTATTTAAACGGGACGATAAATCTTGTTTGAACCCACGTCGTCTTTTCTTTATTTAATATTTATTTGATTGGCGTACCAGTCACTTTATTTAATAATTATTTGATTGGCAGGCCCGTGAATTCGTTCACATTTGAATCGACTTTCTCAACAAAAAAAAAAAACACGCTGTTAGACCACGTTTGAATCCAAATTTTGGTGCGGACGAGCCGCTCTTCTCGTAGTTGGCATTTATCATGTGTTTGTATGACTGGTGGTGCGACACGTGCGTTGAGGATGGCCGAATAACATTAGTCTTACATCCGAGTGCGTGTCCTCTGAGATATCTCTTGCTTGACCGACGTGTCCGGTGACTATTCCTTACATCGTAGACAAATTGAAAACCTCCTTAATTATATAAGAAATAAAATAGAGAAATAGAGTAAGCAACTTAACCAAATTTAATTTATGTAACAACCAAACATAATCTATACCCATAGACACTCGATTACACACTGTCCAATTTAGTTTTTATGTTTGTCTTTTTTTTCATTTAAAAAAAATGTGACATAATTTTTAAAATAATACTTCTTTTTGTTTTTTCAGTGTAATTACTGTGCGAGTAATTATGAAGTCTTTGAACTTAATTATATCGGAAGGCCAAGGATGGCAGGGACTGAAACGCCTCCGTGCAACACTTCCAAGAGAGAATAATAACAGTGGAAATATTATACTGCCTAATCCTCCTATTACCTACTAACTAAAGTAAAAGACATATTCATTGTAAAGATGCTCCTACTACAATAGTAATTCCAGTGGTAGGCAGCTAGTCTGCGTTGTTTATCCATTCTGTCTTACTTTATAAAAAGAGGCCCCTATGTATTAAATAGAAAAAATCTACGTATCAAAACAAATATATTCATTTTTCTTAAAAAACATCGATGTATGAATTTGAGTAGAACTAGGGTGCTCTCGAGTTCACCAAGCCCTTGGTGAACTCAAGTCCAAAACTCATCGGATTGGCTTCAAACGACGAATCCGACCGTTGAAACCCGTCTACCTTACGAGTGATGCGTCTACATGCAAAAATTTTAAATTTTGAAATTGATTTTGCATAGAGTCAAGTGGTCAAAAAACGTCAAAAAATGAATGCATTAAAATTAATTTATTAACCTTCTAATTTTGACCACTTGACTCTATGCAAAATTAATTTCAAAATTTAAATTTTTTGCATGTAGACGCATCACTCGTAAGGTAGACGGGTTTCAACGGTCGGATTCGTCGTTTGAAGCCGATCCGATGAGTTTTGGACTTGAGTTCACCAAGGGCTTGGTGAACTCGAGAGCACCCTAGTTCTACTCTATGAATTTTATTAACTCAAATTTTGAATTTACCAATAGTAATGATACTCACTAATGTCAGGACATACGACCAACTCTTGACTCGTGATAATAGACGCAAAATTCATATGGCATGAACGGACCGTCGTCCGACATTTTTATTAATTTCCAAAGTTAATTAGAAATTAATATTTATGCTCCAGAATTAAGGGGTTTTGCCAAAAATGCCCAAACAGGTCACAAAATGGCCAGTTTTCTCTTCCCCATAAGCCGGTCATTTTGTGGCCGGTTGACTATATATATATATATTTTTTAGAGACACTATGAAGAACAAGATAATGAAATCTAACACTGAAAATTTGAATTTATTTGTTATATTACTTCTTTTGATATATAATTAGCATATTTATACTAAAATACGCTAAATTACTTGAAATTATGTTGAATTACACTATATTAAGTTAAATTACACTAAATTACATTACATTACGCTAAAATACGGTAAATTACGCTAAATTACGCTAAATTACGCTAAATTACATATGAATAGGGACGATATCTTCACTGAAAAGGCGAAAAACGACGACGAAACTTCAGACGACCATAAAACGACGCTCGAGTGTCCGATTTCAGCAAATGACCACTTTTCGAAAAGCTTGCTAAAATACGCATGCGTCCGTGCCATCTATGCTGAATTTCAAAATTCAGAATTGCCAAAAAACTAAGGGAAGAGCCTCAAAACTTGAGTTGAAGTTTCCGATTAAGATTTTATTTCTATTATTCAATCTAAGTAGCTCAGTAAATTAGTTACATAATGAACTTGTAGAATACCAATTTTTACTATTTTCGAAATTTTTTTACTATTTTTTATGATTCATGAAAGATGGCACAAAATCGGTCTACTTTAGGGTAATTTTGCGTAGTTTAGTGTAATTTATCGTATTTCAGCATAATTAGCGAAGTTATTGTAATTTAGCGTAATTTAACGTAATTTAGTGTAATTCAACATAATTTATTGTAATATAGTGTAATTCCACATAATTTCAAGTAATCTAGTGTATTTTAGTATAAATATGCTAATTATAAATCAAAAGAAGTAATCTAACAAATAATTTAAACAAAAAATTCAAATTTTCAGTGTTAGATTTCATTATTCTGCTCTTCATAGTGTCTCTAAAAAAAAAAAGAGCAAACCGGCCGGTTTGGTCATTTTTGGCGGAAGTCAGGAATTCTGAGCATAAATATTAATTTCTAATTAACTTTGGATATTAATAAAAATGTCGGATGACGGTCCGTTCATGCCATATGAATTTTGCGTCTATTATCACGAGTCAAGAGTTGGTCGTATGTCCTGACATTAGTGAGTATCATTACTATTGGTAAATTCAAAATTTGAGTTAACAAAATTCATACATCGATGTTTTTTAAGAAAAATTCATACATCCGACATTTTTATTAATATCCAAAGTTAATTAGAAATTAATATTTATGCTCAGAATTCCTGACTTCCGTCAAAAATGATCAAACCGGCCATAAAAATGGCCGGTTTACTTTTTTTTTTTTTAGAGACACTATGAAGAGCAAGATAATGAAATCTAACACTGAAAATTTGAATTTTTTTGTTTAAATTATTTGTTATATTACTTCTTTTGATATATAATTAGCATATTTATACTAAAATACGCTAAATTACTTGAAATTATGTTGAATTACACTATATTAAGTTAAATTACACTAAATTACATTATATTACGCTAAAATACGTTAAATTACATATAAATAGGGACGATATCTTCATTGAAAAGGCGAAAAATGACAACGAAACTTCAGACGGCCATAAAACGGCGCTCGAGTGTCCGATTTTAGCAAATGACCACTTTTCGGAAAGCTTGCTAAAATATGTATGTATTCGTGCCATCTATGTTGGATTTCAAAATTTAGAATTGCCAAAAAACTAAGGGAAGAGCCTCAAAACTTGAGGTGAAGTTTCCGATTAAGATTTTTATTTCTATTATTCAATCTAAGTTGCTCAGTAAATTAGTTACATAATGAACTTGTAGAATACCAATTTTTACTATTTTCAGAATTTTTTTACTATTTTTTATGATTCATGAAATATGGCACAAAATCGGTCTACTTTAGGGTAATTTTGCGCATTTTAGTGTAATTTATCGTATTTCAACATAATTAGCGAAGTTATTGTAATTTAGCGTAATTTAACGTAATTTAGTGTAATTCCACATAATTTCAAGTAATCTAGTGTATTTTAGTATAAATATGCTAATTATAAATCAAAATAAGTAATCTAACAAATAATTTAAACAAAAAGTTCAAATTTTCAGTGTTAGATTTCATTATCTTGCTCTTCATAGTGTCTCTAAAAAAAAAAAAAGTAAACCGGCCATTTTTATGGCCGGTTTGATCATTTTTGACGGAAGTCAGGAATTCTGAGCATAAATATTAGTTTCTAATTAACTTTGGATATTAATAAAAATGTCGGATGTATGAATTTTTCTTAAAAAACATCGATGTATGAATTTTATTAGAGTGAGCCTATGGTGCTATGCATAGCACGGATGGCTAGTGTACTACGGCTCAATATGGTACTTTTTAAAATCCTAACGGTCGATCCAACCGTTCAATGTGATAACCATATGAATATGTACTTGCAAACTAAATTTTATATTTTTTCGAATTTGTTTACTATTTTTTTAGATAGGTAGAATTTTGATGGTCCAGAATTTTCAAAAAACACTGATTTTTCAAAAAAATAGTAAAAAAATTCGAAAAAATATAAAATTTAGTTTGCAAGTACATATTGATATGGTTATCACATTGAACGGTTGGATCGACCGTTAAGATTTTAAAAAGTACCATATTGAGCCCTAGTACACTAGCCATCCGTGCTATGCATAGCACCATAGGCTCACTCATTTTATTAACTCAAATTTTGAATTTACCAATAGTAATGATACTCACTAATGTCAGGACATACGACCAACTCTTGACTCGTGATAATAGACGCAAAATTCATATGGCATGAACGGACCGTCATCCGACATTTTTATTAATATCCAAAGTTAATTAGAAATTAATATTTATGCCCAGAATTAAAGGGTTTTGCCAAAAATGCCCAAACCGGCTACAAAATGGTCGGTTTTCTCTTCCCCATAAGCCGGCCATTTTGTGGCCGGTTTACTATATATATATATATATATATATATATGAGCTGGGCTATGGTGAGTTGTGAAGTAAGATGTCATTTTTACTTCACGCTCATATTTTCTTTTTAAAAATCCAAACAACCGATCCGAACCGCTCAACATGTTCTCTATATTGAAATGTGCTTGGAGACTAAATTTTACATTTTTTGGAATTTTTTTACTATTTATTAAGCCACTTTGAAAATCGCTGATCCGGTGGTCCAGAAAATTTTACTGTTCACAGTGGATCAGCGATTTCAAAGTGGCTTAATAAATAGTAAAAAAATTCCAAAAAATGTAAAATTTAGTCTCCAAGCACATTTCAATATTTAGAAAAAGTTGAACGGTTCGGATCGGGTGTTTGGATTTTCAAAATAAAAATATGGCGTGAAGTAAAACGACGTTTTACTTCGCAACTCACCATAGCCTATCTCTATATATATATATATAGGCTAATGTCATAACGTTATTACTTCGGCCGAAGTTATAACGAGTCATTTATTAGTTTTTAAAATACAAACAACCGATCCGAACCGTTCAACTTTTTCTAAATATTGAAATGTGCTTGGAGACCAAATTTTACATTTTTTGGAATTTTTTTTGCTATTTATTAAGCCACTTTGAAAATCGCAGATCTGCTGTGAATAGTAAAAAACAGCAAAATTTTCTGGACCACCGGATCAATATTTTCAAAGTTGCTTAATAAATAGCAAAAAAATTCCAAAAAATGTAAAATTTAGTTTCCAAGTATATTTCAATATAGAGAACATGTTGAACGGTTTGGATCGGTTGTTTGGATTTTAAAATTGCAAAAACGACTCGTTATAACTTCGGCCGAAGTTATAACGTTATGACATTAGCCTATCTCTATATATATATATATATATATATATATATATATATATTTTAGAGACACTATGAAGAGCAAGATAATGAAATCTAACACTGAAAATTTGAATTTTTTTGTTTAAATTATTTGTTATATTACTTCTTTTGATGTATAATTAGCATATTTATACTAAAATACGACTAAATTACTTGAAATTATGTTGAATTACACTATATTAAGTTAAATTACACTAAATTACATTACATTACGCTAAAAATACGTTAAATTACGCTAAATTACATATAAATAGGGACGATATCTTCACTGAAAAGGCGAACAACGACGACGAAACTTCAGACGGCCATAAAACGGCGCTCGAGTGTCCGATTTCAGCAAATGACCACTTTTCGGAAAGCTTGCTAAAATACGCATGTGTCCGTGCCATTTATGTTAGATTTCAAAATTCAGAATTGCCAAAAAACTAAGGGAAGAGCCTCAAAACTTGAGTTGAAGTTTCCGATTAAGATTTTTATTTCTATTATTCAATCTAAGTAGCTCAGTAAATTAGTTACATAATGAACTTGTAGAATACCAATTTTTACTATTTTCAGAATTTTTTTACTATTTTTTATGATTCATGAAAGATGACACAAAATCGGTCTACTTTAGGGTAATTTTGCGTAGCTTAGTGTAATTTATCGTATTTCAGCATAATTAGCGAAGTTATTATAATTTAGCGTAATTTAGCGTAATTTAATGTAATTTAGTGTAATTCAAAATAATTATTGTAATTTCACATAATTTCAAGTAATCTATTGTATTTTAGTATAAATATGCTAATTATAAATCAAAAGAAGTAATCTAACAAAAAATTTAAACAAAAAATTCAAATTTTCAGTGTTAGATTTCATTATCTTGCTCTTCATAGTGTCTCTAAAAAAAAAAAAAAAAAAGTAAATCGGCCATAAAATGGCCGGTTTGGTCATTTTGGCGGAAGTCAGGAATTCTGAGAATAAATATTAATTTCTAATTAACTTTGGATATTAATAAAAATGTCGGATGTATGAATTTTATTAACTCAAATTTTGAATTTACCAATAGTAATGATACTCACTAATGTCAGGACATACGACCAACTCTTGACTCGTGATAATAGACGCAAAATTCATATGGCATGAACGGACCGTCATCCGACATTTTTATTAATATCCAAAGTTAATTAGAAATTAATATTTATGCCCATAATTCGGGGGTTTTGCCAAAAATGTCCAAACCGGCCACAAAATGGCCGGTTTTTTCTTCCACATAAGCCGGCCATTTTGTAGCCGGTTTACTATATATATATATATATATATATATAGAGGAGGGATCCACTTACAACAAATTTGAGTTACAACAAAGTTACAACATTCATTTTTTTCATTTTCAAAGTCCAAATCGTCGATCCAAACCGTTCAACATGATCTCCACAACAAAATGTGCTTGCAGATCAAATTTTACATTTTTTTGAATTTTTTTACTATTTATTAAGTATTTTACAAAAAATAGCCATACTTAGACCATTGAATTTTGTACCCACCTTAATAAATAGTAAAAAAATTCAAAAAAATATAATATTTGATCTGCAAGCACATTTTATTTAGATAATCATGTTGAACGGTTTGGATCGACGATTTGGACTTTGAAAATGAAAAAAATGAATGTTGTAACTTTGTTGTAACTCAAATTTGTTGTAAGTGGATCCCTCCTCATATATATATATATATATTTTAGGGACACTATGAAGAGCAAGATAATGAAATCTAACACTGAAAATTTGAATTTTTTTGTTTAAATTATTTGTTATATTATTTCTTTTGATATATAATTAGCATATTTATACTAAATTACGCTAAATTACTTGAAATTATGTTGAATAAATTATACTAAATTACATTACATTACGCTAAAATACGTTAAATTACGCTAAATTACATATGAATGGGACGACATTTTCACTGAAAAGGCGAAAAACGACAACGAAACTTCAGACGGCCATAAAACGGCGCTCGAGTGTCCGATTTCAGCAAATGTCCACTTTTCGGAAAGCTTGCTATAATACGCATGTGTCCGTGCCATCTATGCTAGATTCCAAAATTCAGAATTGCCAAAAAAACTAAGGGAATAGTCTCAAACTTGAGTTGAAGTTTCCGATTAAGATTTTTATTTCTATTATTCAATCTAAGTAGCTCAGTAAATTAGTTACATAATTAACTTGTAGAATACCAATTTTTACTATTTTTGAAATTTTTTATTATTCATGAAATATGGCACAAAATCGGTCTACTTTAGGGTAATTTTGCGTAGTTTAGCGTAATTTATCGTATTTCAGCATAATTAGCGAAGTTATTGTAATTTAGTGTAATTTAACGTAATTTATTGTAATTCAACATAATTTATTGTAATATAGTGTAATTCCACATAATTTCAAGTAATCTAGTGTATTTTAGTATAAATATGCTAATTATAAATCAAAAGAAGTAATCTAACAAATAATTTAAACAAAAAATTCAAATTTTCAGTGTTAGATTTCATTATCTTGCTCTTCATAGTGTCTCTAAAAAAAAAAAAGAGTAAACCGGTCATTTTATGACTGGTTTGGTCATTTTTGGCGGAAGTCAGGAATTCTATGCATAATTATTAATTTCTAATTAACTTTGGATATTAATAAAAATGTCGGATGTATGAATTTTTCTTAAAAAACATCGATGTATGAATTTTATTAACTCAAGTTTTGAATTTACCAATACTAATGATCCTCACTAATGTCAGGACATACGACCAACTCTTGACTCGTGATAATAGACGCAAAATTCATATGGCATGAACGGACCGTCATACATCTATAAATCAGAGATACCTGTATGAAATTTAATGTCAGGACATACGACCAACTCTTGACTCGTGATAATAGAAGGAAAATTCATATGGCATGAACGGACCGTCATACATCTATAAATCAGAGACACCTGTATGAAATTGAAAAAGAAGTCTTAATTTTCTAGCAACAATTAATTGTCCGTAGTTTTGAAGAATTTTCTCATTATTTCTTCCACCCTCTCACTTTTTTCTTCCTCCTAATCAGTCAACCGTTATCTTTAAATTAAAGGAGTCCATATCCTATGAGATAACAAAATATTCGAGTTTAGATTCCGTTCATCTAATTAAATTCAGACCAATTCGGCTCAAAGTAAAATGTCCCTTTAATATTCATGTCAAAATAGATTGAACGGTCTATAAATATTCTATAAATAACTTTTCTTTTTTCTCCATATTTTATAAATAGAGGAGGATTCAAATGCCTCTATTTTTTAATCTTCTTGTAATAATTATTTTAGAACTTATATGTCAAAATAAAACCGTTAAATATGATTTATATTATTTTTTCTACACAAAAAAAAAATTCATTACTTTGTGGTTTTATTTTTATATGAATCAATAAGTGAAAAATCAACGCTCAAAATTTATCCATATTATTGTATTTTTGTAAACTCTTGATACCAATCTAAGCAAAATCGAAATGTTGCAATCGCTTATGTGTTCATAGAGAAAATTAATGGTATAGATCAAATCTAACGGTTTTATTTTTATATTTGAGTTTTAAATATTAAGTTATTAATATTTACAAAATAGCGACACAAAAAAATAAAAGTATTTGAACCCTCCTCATATAAATATTCGAATTTAAATCAGGAAATTATCCAAATCCGCTTCGGATAAATTCAGATACGTATTCAGCTTCTGAGGAAAAAAGTCGTAGCTTTTTAAAAGAAAAATGTAGTGCATATCAAATGTTATTTTGTGGACAATTATGTGTTACCTTTTGTGTGTCTATAATTTTTAAGACAATTATGTGTTTTAGTATTATTATACAATCGCCACAACATTACTTTTTTTTAAAATAAATTTTCAAAATGCTGAATTTTAATATTGATCATCAGAAGTTTGTTTGATTATGAAAAAAAATATAAAAATCCTATGTAGTTATTGAATTCTAAATAAAAGTATCAAACTATAAAATATTTTTAAAGGAACAGAAAATGTTCCTACAATATTTTATTTTAATAATTCTAAGAATTATTTAATATTTAATTCTATAGATTTTGAGCTTAAAAAAAATGTAGTTCTACCTTTTTTAATAATCTATAAATTTTTATTTGTAGTACATTGTTTAATCTATGTGTGAGAACATTTACTATTTAAAATATACTTATTTTTATAATAGTATTTTTATCTCATAAATATATAAATATATAAGTATTTGAAAAAAAAATTAACGATTTGGTTAACTCATCGGTTCGACCAGTGAACCGTTGATTCGGAGCTTTAACGAGTCAACTTGCGATTTGGTTATGATAACATTCATCCTCACAATAACAAAAATCTAACAAGCTTTGCAGTTTTACCCTTGAACTTTCTTTAAGTTTGATATTTATGGAATTCTTGCAAGCCCCTGAAATTTTGATATTATTATTTTCTTAACTTTCTTGAAGATTATAAATACTGAAAATTTTATATTTTTCATGAACTTCTAAATTTATTATTTTATTCATGAAGAATTAATCAATTCTTTTTGCTGGAGTTTCTAGTCTCCCAATATTTTTGAAATGAAGAATTATATATTTATTTACTTTTAGAGTTTATTTAATTTGTAGATTTTTAATTTTGAAAACTGGAACTATTAAATTCATACTTTTAAATGATTTGCATTATTGCTAGAAAATATTAAAACTTGTATATATATATAAATTGTATCGAATTTTAAAATTTTAAAATATTGTATCATCATATTTGTATTGTATCCATATCCGTACAGAAAAATGACAACTTTTTGATGATCTCGACAAATTAATAATTATTATGGAGACAGGACAGGGCATGTGCGACCAACAATGTAATTGCATGCAATAATAATACGAATTGGATTAGGGATGGTACATTGGTAATGGTACCTATCATTTCGGATACACAGTTGAAATGGTTGGGTACGGAGTCCTAATTAAATCCTTAACTACCCCTTTCACAATTGACACATCAATTTTGTCCGGTAATCAAGTTGTTAGTGGTGTCGTCAGAAAAATAAGTGGTTGGAGACGATGAATATATACATATATATATATTCTTAAGCTCACCAAGTTCCTTTATGAGCTTAATTTTCAAAAATCTATTGAATTAGCTTCAAACGATGCATCCAAACTGTTGAAACCGATATACTTCACGAGTGATGCGTTTACATGTCAAATATATAAATTTTCGAACTAATTTAGCATAAAGTCAAGCGGTAAAAGAAAAATGGTTTATAAGTTAATTTTAATATGTTCATTTTTTATTATTTTTTTGACCGCTTAACTTTATATTAGATTAGTTCGAAAATTTATAAATTTGACATGTAAACTCATCACTTGTGAAGTAGATCAGTTTCAACGGTTTGAATGAGTTGCTTGAAACTAATCCGATAGATTTTTGAATTAAACTCACAAATAGACTTGGTGAGCTTAAGAACACCCCCTAGTTCTACTCATATATATATATATAGAGAGAGAGAGAGAGAGAGAGATGGGCTATTATACATTGCAATGTATTGACCCCTCCGTGCATTGGACTAAAATCGTTGGATTCAAAGTCCAAACAGTCGATCCGAACCGTTCAACATGTTCTAAATATTGAAATGTGCTTGGAGACCAAATTTTACATTTTTTGGAATTTTTTTACTATTTATTAAGCCACTTTGAAAATTGCTGATCACATGGTCCAGAATTTGGTTGCACTGTTTTTACTGTTCACCCGGATCAGCAATTTTCAAAGTGGCTTAATAAATAGTAAAAAAATTCCAAAAAATGTAAAATTTGGTCTCCAAGCAGATTTTAATATAGATTGAACATCTAACGGTTTGGATCGACTATTTGAACTTTAAAATTGCAAAAACTAATTGGTAGCACCAAGGCCTTGGTCATACCACTTTGACCTTAGCCACCCTCTCTCTCTCTATATATATAGAGTATGGCTAATTTGCTTCCGGAAGCATTTTGACCGAAGTGCTTACATGGGCATATCTTAGTATTTGATGTTCAAACAACAAATGCAAACCGTTAGATGTTCAATCTATATTAAAATATACTTGGAGACCAAATTTTACATTTTTTGGAATTTTTTACTATATATTAAGCTGGTTTGAAAACCGCTGTTTTTATTAAATTTCTGCAGCATTGAAAAACAACGGTTTTCAAACCAGCTTAATAAATAGTAAAAAAATTCCAAAAAAATGTAAACTTTTATCTCCAAGTACATTTTAATATAGATTGAACATCTAACGGTTTGGATTTGTTGTTTGAACGAGTGTTTTACTTCACGTCTATATCTTCAATTTGAAACTTCAAAACGTCGATCCGAACCGTTCAAGTTGATCTCCATATTAAATTGTGCTTGGAGACCAAATTTTATATTTTTTGGAAATTGTTTACTATTTTTTTAGAATTTTTTAAAATCGCTGTTTTTCAAAAAATCTTGGACCATCAAAAACAACAATTTTCAAAAATTCTAAAGAAATAGTAAAAAATTTCCAAAAAATATAAACTTTGGTCTCCTAGAACAATTTAATATGGAGATCAATTTGAACGGTTCGGATCGACATTTTAAACTTTGAAATTGTAAAATATGAGTGTGAAGTAAAACACTCGCTTTACTTCGCGAAGCACCGTAGCCCAACTCATATATATATATGTTGGGAAGTTAAATGTTATGGGATAGGAGTGAGGCTATACATAGTTCACATCGATTCATATTATGATTTTATATTTTCGTTTTCTAAGTTCAAATTGTTGATTCGAATCACTTAATATGATCTCTTTGGGTGCGTTTGGATGGAGGGATGGGTTAGCGAGAATAGTGGAGAACAAAATAAAAAATCATTATTTTTAGTTTGGATTATTTCTAAGTCATTTCTTTCATTTCTAAAACATTTCTTCTCTGTACATGTATTTATGTGAGACATCTCTTCTAAACAGAAGAAGTTAGGGCGATGGATAAGGCAAGAGAGGTAATATCTTCACCGAGAAGGCGATCTTCGATGAAGAAACTTTAAATGGGCATATCTCGGTGCTCGAGTGTCCGATTTTAGCGTTCAATCACTTTTCGGAAAGTTCGCAAAGAGATCTACAACTATTATTTTCTAGGGGAGGGTTCCACTGCACCCTCTTTTGGTGCACCTAACGTGCACCCAAAACTCATATCTTCATTTTTAAAGTTCAAATAGTCGATTCGAACCTTCCAACGTGTTCTTTATATTAAAATGTGCTTGGAGACCAAATTTTACATTTGTTGGAAATTTTTTACTATTTTTTCAGAATTTTTGATTAAACTAAACAATAATTTGAAATTCAGCAAAGTGATGATTTTCAAAAATTCTGAAAAAATAGTAAAAAATTTCCAAAAAATGTAAAATTTGGTCTCCAAGCACATTTTAATATGAAGAACACATTGGAATGTTCGAATCGACTATTTAAACTTTGAAAATGAAGATATGAGTTTTGGGTGCACCAAAAGAGGGTGCAGTGGAACCCTCCTCTATTTTCTATAGGCATAAACACATTTTTCATCCCCATGAAACAAAGATAAAAACCTCAAAACTTGAGTCAAAGTTTTTGATTAAGCTTTTTTATTTCTAATTTTCAATTTTCTTGTCATTTACCTTATTTTTCTTAGATATTATTCATGTAAATGTATGAAGTTTGAGATTTAGGATCTCTTGTTATATTTCATTTTGTTAGTTAAAAAAAAAGTGAACCGCTCAAAATCTGAACAGTTGGGATATTTAAAAAAATTGAGAGTAATTGTGCAAAAATTTTATTTAATGGAGGATATGCATAAAAATTTCGGCAAATTGTCCTATAAAAATATATCTTTCAGCTGATGTGTTGCTCTGTCAGCCGACATTTTTATTAATATCCAAAGTTTAATACAAATTATTAATTATACCCAGAGTCGGACCAATTATCGAAATATACCCAAGCCGGCCATTTTCTGGCCGGCCATGTACCCTCCCTAAGCCGGCCAGAAAATGGCCGGCTTAGTACTTTTTTTTTTTTTTTTTTAAACCGCATTATTTTTGTTTTAGGTGATTTCTATTAAAGTCAAATATTTCATTTCTAAGTTTCGTATAAAATAATAAAGTACACACAAATTGCAAATAGAGTCCACACATTTTTTACAACATGCATACAAATCACCTATTATTGCTACGTCTAAAAGGTAATCCCCGAAGTAAACCACTTGCGAAAGATGACCTACGAGGTGGCCTAGCAGGTGGCTCTGGTTGCTCAGTAGATGGCCCGGCTTGGGTTCCAGATGGCCCGGCTTGGCTTGTAGATGGGCCGGCCTGGGCTCCAGATGGCCCTGCTTGGCTTATAGATGCCCTTGTTGTGCGTCTAGTAGTGGACCTCCTCGGTTGGGCAGATGGCTCCCCTTGCACCCCAACCGCCTCTCCTCCCATGGCAACCGCCTCTCCCATTGCTTCGGCATACATATCAGCTGCATCTAAACGGCTCGTAGCTGTGCTACGCCGTGACCCTCCGGACCCACTTCCTGACGCCATTACTCGCTCATTTTCTGCCGCATTTGCTGCGATTCTTGCCTCTGCATTTGCATGTGTTACTTAGTAAGTTGGTATAAATTGAAAAGAAAAATAATTTTGGATGAATGTTACACACCTCTTCGTTGCCTATCGGAAGTGGAACGGCGATGATGATGCCCCTTTCGTCTACCTTCCATTTCATCCATCGTCATTACATGACGGGTGTGTTTTCGCCTCCCCTTCCTAATCCAACCACTACTCGGAAGGATTCTGTCTCCAGGATTAGGAGGCCAGTCTCCCATATTTCCAATTGGATTGAACACATGGTTCCAAGTGCTCACAAGATAGGGTGTTTTATACCAGTCTGCAACAAAGTCGTTCTCTTGCCAGTTTCGGTCACGGCAAACAGCTAAGACATGAGCGCACGGAATAGAAGTTAATTGGATACCTCTGCAAGTGCATTCCATTTGTCTGTCGGGACCGCGCGTCACAATATATATGAACTCCCTGTGAGTGGGTTCCATGTTGCCCATGTCGCTATGGGTGCAAGGAACGTACTCATTTGAGCCTGAAACTTGGTACTGACCTTGGCCCTGCGTGTAACGCACCACCCGCATTTTTTCAGCTTTCTCCCAACGTTTTCTGATCTTCTGCAAAACCCGGTCAGACAGAACCTGTCCATTATCTTGTAATTCCATTGCTCGCTGACGCCGCTGAACAAACCATCTGTTGCACGTGTAGAATGTATCCTCCACAATGGCACAAACAGGCAATCTACGACTCGTTCGGAAGACATTGTTGAGCGACTCGGAGCCGTTTGTTGTCATGATACCAAACCGGTATCCTCCGTCACAGGTTTGGAAAATTTTCTCATAATTGGACGGCTCAATCACATCATTAGGACGTACTTTGCCCACTCTCTTTAAATATGCATTGCACTTCGGATTTTGCTGCACAAAAACAAATGGGTGTTATTTCATTTTCATAAAATTCTTATAAGATAATTAAACGAAATGTTATAAGTTAGACATACATGAGCAAAATCTTGGAACATCTCTTGTAATCTTCTCGGCTTCTTCCTCTTTGCTCCTTCCCTGAACCTCCATCCGTACCATCTGTCTCCTCCACAGTTCGTGACTAAGTTGTCAGCAACATGCTGCATACAATACTTGTGCACAAAGAGCTCGGGAGGCCATCCGTATTCAGCTGTCAATGCAGCTTTGATCCCCTTGTGCTGGTCCGATATGACACATACAAATTTACACGGGCCGAGCACTTCATTCCTCAACCACTGTAAGAAAAAACCCCAATTCTCAGTTCCTCCTGACGTACAATTGCAAATGCAATAGGCAACAATTGGTTCTCGGCATCGTAGCCGCAAGCTATCAAAAGCCTCCCCTCGTATCGCCCAGACAAGAAGCAGGCATCGATGCTGATCACTGGTCTCAGGTACTGGAACGCCGCAATGCATGGACCAAACGCCCAGGCTACGGCTCTGAACTGGGCAACACCTGGCATGATTAGTCCTGTTTCCTTATCCCGTACCGGGCTGGTCAGAAATTGGTGGATCGAGTTGGGATTGTTGTGGCAAATTGCAAGCAACAGTGGTCTCAGCAAGCTGTATGAAATCTCCCAACTCCCAAATTGCCGGGCTATTGCCAGCTCACGGCCCCTCCACAGTCGGTTGTATTTAGGTGTCACCTTGTCATACACAGACAAAACAATGTCTGCCACCGTCTGGATGCTCATACACGGGTCCTTTTTAATGGCGTTCTCAATGACATCGGCAATGAGTGCTGCCGTCAGACATTCGTGGTCGACCCTCGTACTCTCAGTCCTACATGTGTGAGGCCTGTCTTGCTTAGTTATAACCCATGCGTCTCCACATCCCGTCGGCTTTGCCCTAAGCTCGTAACGGCAATTCTTGTCCTTGCACAACAGAGTAACCCGATCCCTGTCACTTCTCCAAGATCTGAACTCCTGATTCTTAATTATATGGTGCTCTCTGACCTTCTTCATTAGGTCTTCTTTGGTTTTAAAATATAGGTTTGCACATAGCTCACCTTTGTACTTAATCCGTTGCCCATAATAACCAATATCTGCTTCTCTAAACTCAGAAACATCATTGAGGTCTGGGAACGGGTGCGTATCAGTCCGGCCACTAAGCGGCCCCCCCTCATAAGTATGCCTTTCAGCTGTTTGAGCCGGCCCGTCTTCATCGCAACCTTCCAAGTGATCTGAATCCCCCCACATTTCTCCCTCAAATTCATCCCCGCTCCTCAGCTCGTCCTCCGGTATTTCATTAATGTCTTCAAAGTCCGGGCATGTTGCATCGTCTACTGGTGCAGGTCTGGGGTAAGGTGATACTGGAGGTAACGGTAAATCAGCCACATTTACGGATCTAGGTGGGGTTGAAACTGAGTGTCTTGGTCTGCCTCGATTGTGTCTAGGCGGGGATGCAACTGAGTGTCTTCGTTGAGGTGCTGGTGGAGTGACGTAGTTGTAGGGTTCTGGGTCAGATTCGTTGAGGAGTAAGGTGGAGTCACGTCTGTTGGTTTCTGGTTGTGGGGTATAATGTGGTGCCGCTGATCCAGAGCCCGAACTTCCAACCCCGGGCTCTACCGGAACTCTTCTAGCAAATATTTCTATTAGAAAATTCCCTGAGGACCTCAAATAACCAAACATGCCTCTCCACGTACTCTCATCTACCAGTTTCGCAACCATAAATTTTCCGCTGGAGGGATGGCAATATCGGGTTGCCAATTCTAGGTCACACCTTTCTGGGTTGTAACCGGTGTGTGTGTAAACTATGGATTTCAGGTCTAAAAGTGAGGTGTCATCTGGAATCATTACTGAATAAGATGCATCTTTGTTGTAATACGCCCCTTGTGCACTATTAAGCATCTTCCCACCATAGTGTAATGAAATAAAGGCCATGGTAAATAAACTACATTTTAGAAAATGGTAAACAATTGTCAGGTTACTAAATGGTAAACAATTGTCAGGTAACTAAATAGTAAACAATTGACTGGTGAACAATTAAGTAACTGGTGAACAATTAAGTAAATGGTGAACAATTAAGTAAATGGTGAACAATTAAGTAAATGGTGAACAATTAAGTAAATGGTCAACAATTAAGTAAATGGTGAACAATTAAGTAAATGGTCAACAATTGGTTAAATGGTAAACTATTAAGTAAATGGTCAACAATTAAGTAAATATTAAACAATTAAGTAAATATTAAACAATTAAGTAAATAGTAAACAATTAACTAAATAGTAAACAATTAAGTAAATAGTAAACAATTAAGTAAATAGTAAACAATTAAGTAAATGGTAAACAATTAAGTAAATGGTCAACAATTAAGTAAATGGTAAACAATTAAGTAAATGGTCAACAATTAAGTAAATTGTCAACAATTAAGTAAATGGTCAACAATTAAGTAAATAGTAAACAATTGGTTAAATGGTAAACTATTAAGTAAATGGTCAACAATTAAGTAAATAGTAAACAATTAAGTAAATAGTAAACAATTAAGTAAATAGTAAACAATTAACTAAATAGTAAACAATTAACTAAATAGTAAACAATTAAGTAAATAGTAAACAATTAAGTAAATAGTAAACAATTAAGTAAATAGTAAACAATTAACTAAATAGTATACAATTAAGTAAATAGTAAACAATTAACTAAATAGTAAACAATTAACTAAATAGTAAACAATTAAGTAAATAGAAAACAATTAATTAATCTATAAAATAAAACATAATAATAAAAAAATAAAAAAAATAAAAAATAAAAAATAAAAATAATAATAAAAATAATAAAAACAAAAAAAAAAATTTACCTGAAGGAGACTGCCTCGGGATGTGTGAAGCCGACTGCCTCTGATGCTCTTTTATAGAGTTTTTGGGGTTTTAAAAAAAAAAAAAAAAAAGTACTAAGCCGGCCATTTTATAGAGTTTTAGGGAGGGTACATGGCCGGCCAGAAAATGGCCGGCTTGGGTATATTTCGATAATTGATGGGACTCCGGGTATAATTAATAATTTGTATTAAACTTTGGATATTAATAAAAATGTCGGCTCTGTCAGCCCGTGAAACATCTTTTTAGAACCAAAAAAGAAAAGAAAAACATATCTTTTTAAATGACTAGCCCTTTTTGTTTGCCTATCCTACTGATGATGACATTGATTGCTTATTTGTCGTTCTCTCCAGAGTTGCATCCTGATGTCATCCATGAAGTAAAATAACTTTTTAAAAATGACGTCCTCGTATAACGTCAAATGCAAGACAAAATTCCAACCGCTTTTTTTATTAATATCTAAAAAAAAAAATATCAAATCTGTTATCAATCCCAAATTTTTATTAAAAATACTCTGACCGCCTCTTCACTAGGCGGTCCACTGTTCATACCAAACCGCCCCACTGTGGGACAGTTTGCTATTTTTATTTTTTATTTTTTTACTGTTCATACCAAACCGCCCCACTGTGGGGCGGTTTGCTATTTTTTTATTTTTTTTATTTTAGAGACAATATGAATATCAAGATGCTGAATTCTAATGCTAAAAATTAAGATTTTTTTTTAAATATTTGTTAGATTACTTCTTTTAATGTGTAATTAACATATTTATACTAAAATACGCTAAATTACGTTGAATTACACTAAATTACGTTAAATTACGTAAATTACAATAACTTCGTTAATTATGCTGAAATACGGTAAATTACGCTAAAGTAGACCGATTTTGTGCCATCTTTCATGAATCATAAAAAATAGTAAAAAATTTCAAAAATAGTAAAAATTGGTATTCTACAAGTTCATTATGTAACTAATTTACTGAGTTACTTAGATTGAATAATAGAAATGAAAATCTTAATCGGAAACTTCAACTCAAGTTTTGAGGCTCTTCCCTTTGTTTTTTAGCTGAATTTTGACATTTGGCATTGCCAACACTGACGCATGCGTATTTTCGCAAGCTTTCCGAAAAGTGGTCATTTGCTGAAATCGGACACTCGAGCACCGTTTTATGGCCGTTTGAAGTTTCATCGTCGTTTTTCGCCTTTTCAGTGAAGATATCGTCTCTATTCATATGTAATTTAGCGTAATTTACTGTATTTTAGCGTAATTTAATGTAATTTAGCGTAATTTAACGTAATTTAGTGTTATTCAGCGTAATTTAACATAATTTCAAGTAATTTAGCGTATTTTAGTATAAATATGCTAATTATACATCAAAAGAAGTAATCTAACAAAAAAAACCAGCTAACGTGGGTATATTTATTAATAAAATGTCGAAACTAGAGTTTCGAAATTAGAGTTTAGGGTTTAGGTTTCTTTTAAATATCACTAATTTTTATAAATATGTTATGTGAAAATTGTAAATCATTTAATGTACGGTAATTTTTAGGGTTTAGGGTTTTATATCCAACATAAGAGTTTAGGGTTTAGAGTTTAGCGTAATTTAACGTAATTTAGTGTAATTCAACGTAATTTAACATAATTTCAAGTAATTTAGCGTATTTTAGTATAAATATGCTAATTATACATCAAAAGAAGTAATCTAACAAATATTTAAAAAAAAATCCGAATTTTTAGCGTTAGAATCCAGCATCTTGATATTTATATTGTCTCTAAAAAAAAAAAAATACCAAACCGCCCCACATTGGAGCGGTTTGGTATGAACAGTAAAAAAAAACAAATTGCAAACTGCCCCACAGTGGGACGGTTTGGTATGAACAGTGGACCGCCCAGTGAAGGAACGGTTAGGTATTTTTAATAAAAATTTGAAATTGAGGACATATTTGATATTTTTTTTTTTGGGGGTTTTAATAAAAAAAGCGGAAATTCCAACGTCTGCTTTTGCTATAATTACTTGTAAAACATGGCCATATTAAAATCTCCAAAGAAAATGAGGTGAATCGACTCCCATATATCTGCTGCACCTAATTTTTGTTTTTGCCAAATTGACCGTAGGTCACGTACACTATCAATTTTTAACAATAATACAAAAAAAGGAAGTGCCAACTGTTGGCCAAAATTTTCACTCATTTCAACATTTAAAAAAAAAAAAAGGTTAGCTGTCGCCACTCGGATAGAGCTAGATTAGAGTAGATTACTGACATCAGTGCCGATGACGATCTGATGATGATATCAGCATGCCATGTGTTCAACTCTCGCCTATATAGACACATCAAGGAGAAATTTGAATTGAGTGCAAAGCAATTTTGAATTTGTGAATCTTAACCCATTAGCCAAACCATTTTTGATACTGAGACAAGTTTTGTATTGCCATGGCACCGGGAGCACCGAAGGTCCTATTAAGCGACATTGTTTCTCATTCAAACAAAGTTCCCTCTAGCTACATTAGACCAGCAAGTGACCGACCTGATCTATGTAATGTGGTCGACTCATCATTGCAATCAATTCCTGTTATTGACATGATAGGGCTAGGTGGTTCAAATCACCGGCAAATTATCAGTGAATTGGGCTCAGCTTGCAAGACTGATGGTTTCTTCATGGTAAATGACTTCTCTTTGATGATGCACTTTCTTTTTTTCTTATTTGAGTACTTATGATTTTACTTCCTAGTCTCAAATTAAATATTTGATATTTGGTTTAGCGATAGAATATAAGCAAGTTTGTATTATGAGAGTCAAACATAAATAGAGATGAATTATATAAAATTTTCATAATATGTATGGAAGATTAATTTTATAATACTCGTAACATTTTACTCTAAACTATATAGAAAATTATATATAAGTACAAAAAATTTAAAATGAACGGGATCAATTGATTTTCATTCACTTAACATGGACCCCCCCTCTGATTATTTCATTTCTTGGTTTAATTAACTGAACATTTTATTAATTCCTCTATTTTTTTCTAAAGATAATAAACCATGGTATTCCGAAAGAAGTAGTTGAAGGAATGTTAAGAGTTGGTAGAATTTTCTTTCATTTGCCGGAGTCCGAGAGGATGAAAATGTACTCTGACGATCCGACAAAAGCAAATAGGCTATCGACGAGTTTCAATGTGCGTACTGAGAAAGTCAGCAACTGGAGAGATTTTCTAAGGCTCCATTGCTACCCTCTTGACAAATTCATCCATGAATGGCCCTGTAATCCCTCTGATTTCAGGTATACATAATTTAAATAAATAAACTTTATTATATGTTGGAAACAACACAGTCAATAATTTACAATTTGCTGGTACACAGGCAAGTTGTAGGGGAATATTCAAAGCATGCAAGAGAACTTGCACTGAGGCTACTGGAAGCGATCTCCGAGAGCCTCGGGTTGGATAAACAACACATGGTAAAGGCAATGGGAAAACAAGCGCAACACATGGCGATTAACTACTACCCACCATGCCCGCAGCCAGAACTCACTTACGGGCTTCCCGGCCACAAGGATCCGAACGCCATCACGATATTACTCCAAGATTGTGTTTCAGGATTGCAAGTAATGCGTGACGGGAAATGGGTTGCTGTCGCCCCAGTAGAGAATGCTTTGATCATTAACATAGGTGACCAAATGCAGGTACCAAACTCTTAATTGATCATCCAGTGCGCGCGCAAGTTTTATGAAAGCATGTTAACAGGCCTAATTATTTTTGAATTACTTTTCAGGCACTTAGCAACGACAGGTACAAGAGTGTGCTTCACCGGGTGATAACTAACAACAAAAGCGAGAGGATATCAGTTCCAACTTTCTACAGCCCTTCGCCTGATGCTGTTATAGAACCAGCGAAGGGGCTTTTGGATGGAGATCATCCTCCCGTTTATCGGAGCTTCACGTACCAGGAGTACTTTGACGCCTTTTGGAACCAAGGTCTCAAATCAGCAAGCTGCCTTGACTTGTTTAAAAATGAATCAAATCAAAGTTCATGAAATGGAATTTCATTGCAAGTTAGAAGCTTATTATGCCGACATTTCTATTAATATCCAAAGTTAATTACAAATAAATAATTATATCTCGGTTTACCGGATTTTTCCAAAAATGTCAAAACCGGTCATAAAATGACCAGTTTCCTCTCCCCAGAAGCCGGCCATTTTATGGCCGGTTCCTATTTTTTTCTTTTTCTTTTACACACAAACTATTTTCTTCTTGTATATGATATGCTTTGTGATTATGTAGTGTAATTTTATTTTGTCATTGTATTGTAATATTATTTTCTTGACTATTTTTCTGGGTACTTGTGTCACTCACACCGACTTAATTTATTTTGAGATGTGCTAATTGGTGTGCCTTTAATCTTTAAAGTACTTATTCTGTTGTTTAAAGCACTTATTCAATTTTTTTTAATATTTTCTGTTTATTTTTTATGTTGTATTATTATTGTTATTGTTGTAATATTTTCAGTTTAGCATTATCATGATAATTTATTTTATCTGAAAAATATAAAAATATTACCATAAAAGCACACATACAAAAGAATCGAAATATATGATAATCCAAATATACCAAATATAAATAGTACAAAACTAGCCACGATACTACTAAAACGGAGAGGGGACCATCGTTCAGGCGGTACTCCGGTGTTCGCCCGGCGCTCGCGGGACCAGGCTCTATCTCTCGGGGTCTCCACACCAGCATCGGCGTAGCTGCGTCTCCGCTAGGCGGTATCCCATATGTAATCACGCCTAGAGACTGTCGAGACTGGCGGGGGTGTACGGAAGATAAATGCAGCGAGCCCAGTCCCAAAGTCAGGCTGAGTATGAGACCCGCTACCACTAGCCTCTCTATCATGTGGCATCTCTGTGCCATATCGGGGTACTGGCGGTGCCGACATAAAACCCTCCTCGTATACCCCAATCTCATGGAGACTGTACGAGAGGGACTCGACTTCCATAGTATCAGGCTCCTGAGGCAGTGGCTGTGGCGGCATCTCGGCCGGACCCTGCAATCATACACATAATTTAGTAAATTTGATCTGAATGAAGAAATTTGTACAAATCTGACAGCTACTGAAGTATGACATACCTGAGTCTGAACCGGACGTCCATGCTCGTCGTAGAATGCCGACCACCCAGCGTTGGACAATACCCAACGATGGTAGTCCCACTCTGGATGCTCATCGGGGGAAGGTGGCATCTCAGACATCCTAACCGGGCTCTCGTCGGGCTCGGTCGGATCTATCTCACGCCAGTTGATGTTATCTCTGGCGTCTCGCAGCATCGTGATGAGCTCCCACCGTACCCGACATTCTCAACATAATTTGCATTTTTCTTGAGGGTGCGGTACCCAAGATGTCTCCAGTTCTTCTTTACCATCAAGGCGATCCCATGCCTACACTCCTTGATCAAGGACAAAAGCTGAAAACAAATTATTTTGTCAGATCAAACCTTGATGATTACTCAGTTAGGAAAAACTATGTAGTTTTAGGTGCATTACCTGGCGAGCCCATTTGATGCCGTTGGGATGGTAACCATCATCGGTTTTGACCCTGTCGCGGAGATGGGCACCGTAATCGCCCTACAGATAGACACTGGCCATGCAGACCTGCATGTACCAAGTCTCGTACCTCAATAGGGGATGTCCCTGGGTCTGAAAGAATACATCTGGCTCATGATAGAAGTCCAGATACTGGGGATCCTCCGCCTTACTGTAGTACTCTTGCAGATGGTTGGTCCAGTCCCAGTCCGTTCGCCCTTTGTGACTCATCATGTAAGGAACACGTTAGTTGCAATACAAAGCTATCAAGTAATATGAGGTAGTTGATAATATGATACGACTTACTTGTGCAGGTCTCTGATGGTAGACCTCGGCAAAGATGGGTCTGTGGGAATCAACGGCCTTAGTCCAAACTGACGGAGTACCCGATCTGGGTAGTGGTGCTCCACTATCCAGAAGTGTACGAGTGAACCTCTGTAGTACCACATATCCCGCTCCTGCTCCTGCAGACAACTCCCCGGCAACAGCTCCTCCTCGTACAACTGCTCGTACGGTGTCCACTCAACAAGATTGGCAGCCAAACTCTGCAGCTCTGAACGGACTGGCCAGATTCCAATGGTACTACCATGGGTTCGATCTATGTAATGGTGGAAACCGTGCCACTTCTTTCCGTATGCCTGACATCTCCAAGTATCGGGCGCTCCCCATACCGGAGCCTCATTCTGGATAGGCCGACCCACCGGTAGCCGTGACCACGACCAGTGCTGAAGCAGGAGTACCGGCCCATACATCTGCTTCGTTTTCCTCTGCATTTTGAAGAATTTTAGCCGTCAGGGTATTTGGATTGATTGATTAAAAGAAACGTGTTATGCGTTCAAAAAAATAGTCCACACGGTGTTACCATAACAAAATTTAAACTCAACAAAATTTAAGGTACGTACCTCATGAGAATCCAGTGAGACTCGGTGATCATCGTGGGGCATCCACAGGAGAGGACTGATATGCTCGGTGCTACTAGTACTGATCGGCTCGTCAAGGACTGATATGCTCGGTGCTACTAGTACTGATCAGCTCGTCAACTACTAGATGAGCCGTAGACCGCGCTCTACGCAACTTGATGTAAAAAATAACCTAAAATAGGCCAATTGCGATTAAAACATGCTAAATAGGCTTCATTCTGTTTAAACATGCTAAAATAGGCCAATTGCGGTTAAAACAACCTAAAACATGATACAATGGCTATAATACTCTAATTTCGATAAAATATGCTAAAAAGGGCCAACATAGGCTTAATTCTGCTTAAACATGCTAAAATAGGCCAATTGTGGTTAAAATAACCTAAAACATGATACAATGGGCTATAATACTCTCATTTCGGTAAAATATGCTACAAAGGGCCAACATAGGCTTAATTCTGCTTAAACATTCTAAAATAGATCAATTGCGGTTAAAATAACCTAAAACATGCTACAATAGGCTACAATACCCTCATTTTGGTAAAATATGGAACAAAGGGCGAAAATAGGCTTAATTCTGCTTAAATATGCTAAAAATAGGCCGATTGCGGTTAAAATAACCTAAATTATGCTACAATATGCTACAATACCCTAATTTCGCTAAAATATGCTAAAAATGACCAAAATAGGCTTAATTCTGCTTAAACATGCTAAAATAGGTCAATTGCGATTAAAATAACCTAAAATATGTTACAATAGGCTACAATAACCTAATTTCGGTAAAATATGCTAAAAAGGGCCAAAATAGTTTTAATTAAGCTAAAATTTGCTAAAATTATCCAATTGCGCCTAAAATAACCTAATTTCGGTAAAATATGCTAAATTATGCTACAATCACCTAATTTCGGTAAAATATGCTCAAATGATCTAATTATCCTAATTATGCTAACTTCGACTAAATTACTCTTAATTTGCCTAATTATGTTAAAAAAGCCAAAATACCCTAAAATATGGTCAACTATGCTAATTACACTAAATTGCAACAAATTACAGACAACTAGTTGAACATGAAAGACAACCAGTACAAGATGAAAGACAAATAGAAGAAAATGAAAAACAACTAGCAGATGACAAAATACTAGTAGTAGATGAAAGATAACTAGTATGAACGTGAAAGACAACTAGTAGAACATGAATAACAACTACTACTAGATGTAAGACTATTAGTACAATGCAAAAGACAACTAGAGAAGATAAAAACTATTACTAGAAGATGAAAGACAACAAGTATAAGTTGAAAAACAACTAATAGAAGATGAAAAACAAACAGTACGAGATGAAAAACAATTAGAAGAAGTTGAAATACATCTAGTAGAACATGAAAGACAACTAGTACAAGATGAAAGACAACCAATAGAAGATGAAAGATAACTAAAATAAGACGAAAACCAATAACAACAAGATGAAAGACAACCACAAGAAGATGAAAGACAACCAATACAAAATGAAAGACAACTAGAAGAAGATGAAATAAAACTAGAAGAAGATGAAATACAACTAGTAGAAGTTGAAAGATAATCAGAAAAAGATGATAGACAACTAGTAGAATGTGGAAACACAACTAGTATAAGATGAAAGACAACTAGAAGAAGATTAAAATAAAACATTAAAACATTAGTGCCAACCAGTACAAGATGAAAGACAACCAGTTAAACATGAAAGACAACCAGTTGAAAATGAAAGACAACTAGACGACAATGAAATACAACTCGTAAAGATGAAAGACAACTAGTAGAAGATGAAATACAACCAGAAGAAGATGAAAAACAACTAATACAAGATGAATAACATAATGTAGAAGATGAATGGCAACTAGAAGAACATGAAAAACAATCAGTAGAACAATAAAGACCACGACAAAAAGATGAATATAACTAATGGATGATGAAAGACAACCAGAAGAATATGAAAAACAACTAGTAGAAAATAAAAAACAACAAGAATAAAATGAAAGACAATGAGTAGAACATGAAACACAACCAGTACAAGATGAAAGACAACTAGAAGAAGTAGAAGGACAACTTGTAAAGGATGAAAGATAACCAGGTGAAGAAAGACAATCTTAAGAACCTCAATTTAGTACAAAGATAACTAAAAGATGAAAGACAATTAGAAGAAGATGAAAGACAAACGGTAGAATTTGGAAGACAACCAATACAAGATGAAAGACAACTAGAAAATGATGAAACACTAGTAGTATATGAAATAACTAACATGAACATGAAAGACAACTAGTAGAACGTGAATGACAACTACTTGAAGATGAAAAAAAAAAAACATTACAAGATGAAAGACAATTAGAAGAAGATGAAAAACTACTACTAGAAGATGAAAGACAACCAGTAGAACATGAAAAACTAGTAGAAGATAATAAAACAACTAAAAGAATATGAATGACACCTAGAAGAAGATGAAGTACAACCAGTACGTAGTAGAAGTAGAAGAAGAAGAAATACAACTAGATAAAAATAAAATAGAGCTAGTATTAGATGAAAGACAACTAGTGGAACATGAAAGACAACAAATGGAAGATGAAATACAATTAGAAGAAGATGAATGACAACTAGTAGAAAATGAAAGACATACAGAAGAAGATGAAAAACAACTAGTAGAAGATGAGAAACAACTAATGGAAGATGAATGACAATTAGAAGAAGATGAGAGACAATCAGTAGAACAAGAAAGACAACCAGTACAACATGAAAGACAACTAGAAAAACATGACATACCATAAGAGGAAAAAGATGAGATAAAACCAGTAAAACATGAAAGCAAAGCAGTAAAAGATGAAAGACAACTAGAAGAAGATGACAGACAACCAGAAAAAGATGATAGACAACTAGTAAAATATGAAACACAACCAGTACAAGTTGAAAGACAACTAGAAGAAAATAAAACACAACTAGTAAAACATTAGAGACAACCAGTACAAGCTTAAAGACAACTAGAAGACAATGAAACACAAAATGTGCAAACAGTAGATACAAGCAGTCGTTGTTTTCAGACCATTGAATTTTTGTACCCATCTTAATAAAAAGTAAAAAAATTCAAAAAATATGAAATTTGATCTGCAAACACATTTTAATATATCCATCATGCTGAACGGTTTGGATCGACTATTTGAACTTTGAAAATGTATGGTGTAATCTGGTGTCACCAAAAAAGGGTGTAAGTGGATCCCTCATCATATATATATATACACACACACACACATATACACATATATATTATCCGTAGCCAACTCCTATATATATATATAGAGAGAGAGAGGTTGGCTAAGATCAAAGTGGTATGACCAAGGAGTTGGCTACGGTGCAACGCCTAGCATAGAGGGTCTCCGTGCTATGGCTCAATATTTGAGTATTCAAAATTCTAATGGTCGATCCAAACCGTTCAACATGATCTCCATATGAATATGTACTTGCACACCAAATTTTACATTTTTTAGAATTTTTTTACTTTTTTTTAGATAGGTAGAAAATCACTTGATCTGAATGGTACAGAATTTTCAGATCAAGTGCTATATATATATATATATATATATATATATATATATATAGTGGCTAATATCAAAACGTTTGCACCAAGGCCCTCGTGCAACCAAGTCATTTTTGGATTTTCAAAGTCCAAACAGTTGATCCAAACCGTTAGATGTTCAATATATATTAAAATCTGCTTGGAGACCAAATTTTACATTTTTTGGAATTTTTTTACTATTTATTAAGCCACTTTGAAAATTGCTGATCCGGGTGAACAGTAAAAACAGTGCAACTAAATTCTGGACCATGTGATCAACAATTTTCAAAGTGGCTTAATAAATAGTAAAAAATTCCAAAAAATGTAAAATTTGGTCTCCAAGTAGATTTTAATATAGAGACACATCTAACGGTTTAGATCGACCGTTTGGACTTTGAAAATCCAAAAACAACTTGGTTGCATGAGGCCTTGGTGCAAAAGTTTTGATATTAGCCACTCTATATATATATATATATATATATATATATATATATATGGAGTATGGCTAATTTGCTGCTGGCAACATTTCGGCCAGCTGCTGCCGGGGGCATATCTGCCATACTGATGTTCAAACAAATAATCCAAACCGTTAGATGTTCAATCTATATTAAAATCTACTTGGAGACCAAATTTTACATTTTTTGGAATTTTTTTACTATTTATTAAGCCACTTTGAAAATTGTTGATCACATGGTCCAGAATTTGGTTGCACTGTTTTTACTGTTCACCCGGATCAGCAATTTTCAAAGTGGCTTAATAAATAGTAAAAAAATTCCAAAAAATGTAAAATTTAGTCTCCAAGTAGATTTTAATATAGATTGAACATCTAACAGTTTGAATTTGTTGTTTGAACATCAGTGTATGGCAGATATACCCCCGGCAGCACCTCGTCGAAATGCTGCCAGCAGCAAATTAGCCATACTCTATATATATATATATATATGTATATATATGTATATGTATGTATGGAGTATGGCTAACGTGCTTCCTCTAGAACTTCAGCTTGTGCTTCCGGGGGCATATCTTAGTGTTTGATGTTCAAACAACAAATTCAAACCGTTAGATGTTCAATCTATATTAAAATGTACTTGGAGACCAAATTTTACATTTTTTGGAATTTTTTTACTATTTATTAAGCCACTTTGAAAATTGCTGATCCGGGTGAATAGTAAAAACAGTGCAGCCATATGATCAGCAATTTTCAAAGTGGCTTAATAAATAGTAAAAAAATTCCAAAAAATGTAAAATTTGGTCTCCAAGTACATTTTAATATAGATTGAACATCTAACGGTTTGGATTTGTTGTTTGAACATCAAACACTAAGATATGCCCCCGGAAGCACCTCGCCGAAATGCTAGAGGAAGCACGTTAGCCATACTCTATAAATATATGTATATGTATAAATATATATATGTATGTAGGGGAGGGATCCACTTACAACAAATTTGAGTTACAACAAAGTTACAACATTCATTTTTTTCATTTTCAAAGTCCAAATCGTCGATCCAAACCGTTCAACATGATTATCTAAATAAAATGTACTTGCAGATCAAATTTTATATTTTTTTGAATTTTTTTACTATTTATTAAGATGGGTACAAAATTCAATGGTCTAAGTATGGCTATTTTTTGTAAAATACTTAATAGATAGTAAAAAAATTCAAAAAAATGTAAAATTTGATCTGCAAGCACATTTTATTGTGGAGATCATGTTGAACGGTTTGGATCGACGATTTGGACTTTGAAAATGAAAAAAATGAATGTTGTAACTTTGTTGTAACTCAAATTTGTTGTAAGTGGATCCCTCTTCTATATATATATATATATATATATATATAGAGTATGGCTAATGTGCTTCCTCTAGAACTTCAGTCTCGTGCTTCCGGGGGCATATCTTAGTTTTTGATGTTCAAACAACAAATTCAAACCGTTAGATGTTCAATCTATATTAAAATGTACTTGGAGACCAAATTTTACATTTTTTGGAATTTTTTTACTATTTATTAAGCCACTTTGAAAATTCCAGATCCGGTTGAACAGTAAAAACAGTCTGGACCATATGATCTGGAATTTTCAAAGTGGCTTAATAAATAGTAAAAAAATTCAAAAAAATGTAAAATTTGATCTCCAAGTAGATTTTAATATAGATTGAACATCTAACCGTTTGGATTTGTTGTTTGAATATCAAATACTAAGATATGCCCCCGTAAGCACCTCGCCGAAATGCTTCCGGAAGGAAATTAGTCATACTCTATATATATATATATATATATATATATATATATATAGAATCTGGTTAATATGCTACGCGTAGTATAGAGGGCCTCCGTGCTACGACTCAATATTTGAGTTTTCAAAATTCTAACGGTCGATCCGAACCGTTCAACATGATCTCTATATGAATATGTAGTTGAAAACTAAATTTTACATTTTTTAGAATTTTTTTAGAATTTTTTTAGATAGGTAGAAAATCACTTGATCTGAAAATTATGACCATTCAGATCAAGTGATTTTCTACCTATCTAAAAAAAGTAAAATAATTCTAAAAAATGTAAAATTTGGTTTGCAAGTACATATTCATATGGAGATCATGTTGAACGGTTCGGATCGACCGTTAAGATTTTGAAAACTCAAATATTGAGCTGTACCACGGAGGCCCTATATGCTACGCGTAGCACCGTAGCCAACTCCTATATAAATATATGTATATATATGATGGGGGGGGTTCAAATGCCTCCATTTTATGTGCCTCCACCATGCCTCCATTTTTAAAAACTTTAATAACTCAAAATTTAAAACTTAAATGTCAAAATAAAACCGTTGGATATGATCTACATCATTTTATCAATGCACATATAAAAAATTATGACATTTCAATTTTGTTTTGGTTGTCATCAAGAGCTTGTAAAATACGTACTAATGTGGATAATTTCTAGACGTTGATTTTTCAACTTTTTGATTCACATAAAAACAAAATTAAAATGTGATAATTTTTTTTGAGCACATAGAGAAAATAACATAAATCACATTTAACGGTTTTATTTTAATTTTTAAGTTTTAAATTTTGAGTTATTAAAGTTTTTAAAAATGGAGGAATGGTGGAACAAAAAATGGAGGCATTTGAAGCCTCCACTATATATATATATATATATATATATATATATATATATATATATATATATATATATATATATATAGGACAGTGCTACGGTGCTACACGTAGCATAGAGCCCTCCGTGCTACGGCTCACTTTTTGAGTTTTCAAAATCCTAACGGTCGATCCGAGCCGTTCAACATGATCTCCATATGAATATGTACTTGCAAAACAAATTTTACATTTTTTAGAGTTTTTTTACTATTTATTAAGCCACTTTGAAAAAACACTAATTTGTACACAACAGTAAAATCTGCTGGACCATTGGATCAGCGATTTTCAAAGTGGCTTAATAAATAGTAAAAAAATTCTAAAAAATGTAAAATTTGGTTTGCAAGTACATATTCATATGGAGATCATGTTGAATGGTTCGGATCGACTGTTAGGATTTTGAAAACTCAAAAAGTGAGCCGTAGCACGGAGGGGCCCTTATATACGCGTAGCATATTAGCCATATTATATATATAGGGTAGAACTAGGGTGCTCTTGAGTTCACCAAGCTCTTGGTGAACTCAAGTCTAAAACCCATCAGATCGGCTTCAAATGACGAATCCGAACTGTTGAAACTCGTCTACCTTACGAGTGATGCGTCTACATGCAAAATTTTAAATTTTGAAATTAATTTTGCATAGAGTCAAGTGGTCAAAAAACGTCAAAAAATAAATGCATTAAAATTAATTTATTAACCTTCTAATTTTGACCGCTTGACTTTATCCTAAATTAATTCGAAAGTATAAAATTTTTACATGTAGACGCATCACTCGTAAGGTAGGTGGGTTTCAACAGTTCGGATTCGTCGTTTGAAGCCGATCCGATGGATTTAATTTAGACTTGAGTTCACAAAGGGACTTGATGAACTTAAGAACACCCTAGTTCTACCCTATATATATATATATATATAGAGAGAGAGATTGGCTAATGTGCTAACGTTATAACTTCGGCCGAAGTTATAACGAGTCGTTTATTAGTTTTTAAAATCCAAACAACCGATCCAAACCGTTCAACTTTTTCTAAATATTGAAATGTGCTTGGAGACCAAATTTTACATTTTTTGGAATTTTTTTACTATTTATTAAGCCACTTTGAAAATTGCTGATCACATGGTCCAGAATTTAGTTGCACTGTTTTTACTGTTCATCCGGATCAGCAATTTTCAAAGTGGCTTAATAAATAGTAAAAAAATTCCAAAAAATGTAAAATTTGGTCTCCAAGCAGATTTTAATATAGATTAAACATCTAACGGTTCGGATCGACCGTTTGGAATTTGAAAACCCGAAAACAACTTGGTTGCACCGGAGGCTAGGAACAAACGTTTTGATATTAGCCACTCTCTCTCTCTCTCTCTCTTTATACACACACACACACATATACATATACATATATCTATAACACCAATGTTGATCTTCCTAAGTTCTTATTATTACTCCACATCAAGTCTAGAATAGTTGGAAAGACCAATTTCAAAACTTAACTTTGTCTAGTTTTAGGAACCCAAGCAACATTTGAATCGTTGTCTTCCTTCCTAAATCTACACTTAAATGAGACATAACCATATCGACAACAACAACTACAAAACTTAGTAGGAGGTTTCTTGTTCTTTTGAAGATTTTGTTGTGTACTATTGTGTTGTTGATAATGACCCTTGGAATTTTGAGCTTGCATCCTTGAATTTCGAGAGTTTTCAATTGATACTCTAGATGTATAATTTCTTCGTCTTTGATTGAATCCACTAGTTTTAGTGTAGTCTATTGAAGTGTCTTTTGAGGGATGGTTCCTTTGCTTTCCTTTTTGTGTCATACTTGCATCTTTAAATTCATAAAATGATCCATTTGAACCTCTAAAGTAAACTTTGTTTGACCATTGTGGATTGAATTTGTTTTCTAGATTTGGTTGTGCATTTTTGTTTTGAACATTTTTGTTCTCATATCTTGGGCCTTTAGATGCATGATCTCTAGAGTTATGTAAGTGTCTACCTCCTGAATGTTGATTTGTCTTTGACCTCTCTTTGGTAGAGTTGTTGGATTCAAATGATGACTTATCCTTCTTGTTTCCAATATCCCAAATTTCCAAGACATTAAGATAATTAATCATGAATATTTTCCAATAGTCAAAATTGTTTGTGGTTTCACCAAGAATTGGGGGTAGGTTGTATTTTTGGGGTGCCATTTCTTAGATCTTGAAAACTCAAATTAAGTGTGTCTTAATTCAAGTTAACTTGTTTTGATACCACTCTGTTGTCCCTAACGGCACCTAGAAGGGGGGTGAATAAGTCTTAAAGACTTTTAGTTGTTTTTCAGTTTAACCCTCTAATTAACAAGTCAATCAATTCAACAAGCAAATGTGTGCAAACAAAGTAAATAGAGTAGAGTTAGAGAAATTTGACACGCGGGATGATAACGAAGTTCGGAGTAAGATGCCTACGTCTCTGAGGTAGAGCAACCTCGTCGGCGTCCCTTTCCTATTACCCAAAAAGAAAGGATATAACTCGTGACACGTTAGCCCAACAACAGTGGGAAGTCACTGCCTAACTCGTGTACAAAGTTGAGCCTAGAAGCTCGAGCTGGAGAGTCCTACGCAGAGGATCATCACACAACTATGTTTAGCGAAAACGCTCAAGCCGGTGAGCCCAAGGCCCTACAAGTAGGGAAGTCACTCGACTATGACAAGGGAGCACTAAAGTAGATCTTCACACTATCTAACAAGAACCAACACTCTAACTAAATCTAGAGAAGATTTGTCAAGTGGATTTCAGATTATTAATGGAGTTTTGAAGTTTAAGCTCTCTCAAAGAAGGAATGTTATATTTCAAAAAAATTAAATTGATTAATTAAGGCTATAATTAAAATTTACAACTAATTAAAAAATTTAATAAAATTATTAAGGAAATTAAAAAAATTAATTAAATAAAAGAATAAATTAGTTTATATAAATAGTGATGATTAAATCAATTAATGATTCTATCAAGTTTTAGATTTATTTTAAAATTAACAAATTTGAATTTAACTAAGGAATAAAATAATCTAATTATGTAAATATGCGATTGACATAACAAAATTCGTAATTATTAAATTAAAACTCTAAATCGATAATTTGGGAAATAAAATAAATTTTGTGACTTGTCGGAAGTTAGTGAAATTTGCAAAATAGGAATAATAATATTAAGAAGATGAAAAACAACTAGAAGAAGCTGAAAAAGAACAAGTAGAAGAAGAACAACAACATGTAGAAGATGAAAGACAATCAGTAGAACAATAAAGACCAGCAGAAGAAAACAAAAGACAACTAGAAGAAGATGAAATACCACAAGGGGAAGAATAAATACAACTAGAAAAAAATGAAAGACAACAATAGAACATGAAAGACAATAAATAGAATATGAAAGACAACTAGAAGAAGATGAAAGACAACCACGAGAACATGAAAAACAACCAATACAAGATGAAAAACAACTATAAGACGATGAAATGCAACTAGTAGTAAAAAAAGATGACTAGTATGAATGTTAAAGACAACCAGTAGAACATGAAAGATGACAAATAGAACATGAAGGACAACTAGAAAAATATGAAAAGAAACTAGTAAATGATGAAAAACAACTTGAAATAAATGAAATACAATATAAAGAAGATGAAATACAACCAGAGGTAGAAGAAATACAACTAGAAGAATATGAAAGACAACAAGAAGAACAAGAAAGATAACCAATTGAAAATGAAATACAACTAGAAGACGATGAAATACAACAAGTAGAAGATGAAAAACAACTAGAAGAAAATGAAAACAACAAGTAGAGGAAGAACAACAACACGTAGAAGAAAATGAAAGACATCTAACAGAACTTCTAAGACAACTAGTACAAGAGTAAAAGACAATAAGAAGAAGATGAATAACAACTAGTAGAACATGAAAGACAGCTAATACAAGATGAAAGACAACTAGAAGACGATGAAATGTAACTAGTAGTAAAAGAAAGATAACTAGTATGAACGTTAAATACAACCAGTAGAACATGAACACGACAAATAGAACATGATGGACAACTAGAAAAAGATGAAAAAAAACTAGTAGATGATGAAAGACTACTTGAAGAAAATGAAGGACAACAAGAAGAAGATAAAATATAACTAGAGATAGAAGACATACATCTAGAAGAAGATGAAAGACAACAAGTAGAACACGAAAGATTGAAAGTGAAATACAATTAGAAGACGATGAAAACAACATGTAGAAGATGAAAAACAACTAGAAGAATAACAACAACATGTAGAAGCTGACAAAGAACAAGTAGAAGAATAACAACAACATGTAGAAGATGAAAAACAACTAGAAGAAGATGAAAAACAATCAGTAAAACAATAAAGACCAGCCGCAGAAACAAAAGACAACTAGAAGAAGATGAAATAACACAAGGGGAAGAATAAATACAACTAGAAGAAAATGAAAGACAACAGTAGAACATGAAAGACAACAAGTAGAACATGAAAGACAACTAATAGAATTCGAAAGACAATTAGTACAAGATGAAAGACAACAGGAGGAACATGAAAGACAACCACTAGAACATGAAAAACAACCAATACAAGATGAAATACAACTATAAGACGATGAAATGAAACTGTAGTAAAAGAAAGATGACTAGTATGAATGTTAAAGACAACCAGTAGAACATGAAAGATGACAAATAGAACATGAAGGACAACTAGAAAAAGATGAAAATAAACTAGTCATTGATGAAAAACAACTTGAAATAATTGAAATACAACAAGAAGAAGATGAAATACAACAGGAGATAGAAGAAATATAACTAGAAGAATATGAAAGACAACAAGAAAAAGAAAAGAAAGATACCCAATTGAAAATGAAATATAACTAGAAGACCATGAAATACAACAAGTAGAAGAAGAAAAACAACTATAAAATGATGAAAACAAGTAGAGGAAGAACAACAACACGTAGAAGATGAAAGACAACTAGAAGAAGATGAAAGGCAAACAGAAGAACATGAAAGACAACCAGTACAAGATTAAAGACAATTAGTATAACATGAAATACAACTAGAAGAAGATGAAATACAACTATTAGAAGAAGAAAGACACCAGATGAAGATGATAGATAACAAGTAGAATATGAAACACAACCAATACCAGAGGAAAGACAACTAGAAAAAAATGATACAACTGGTAGAACATGAAAGACAACCAGAAGAAGATGAAATACAACTAGTATAGTATGAAACACAATCAGTACAAGTTGAAAGACAACTAGAAGAAGATGAAAGACAACCAGTAAAACATTAAAGACAACCAGTACAAGATTGAAGACAACTAGAAGAAAGCAAAATACAACTAGAGGTAGAAGAAATACAACTAGAAGAATATAAAAGACCAACAGTAGAACAGGAAAGACAACCAGTAGAACATGAAAGACAACGAGTAGACGGTGAAAGACAACTATAAGAAAATGAAAGATATCTAACAGAACTTGAAAGACACAGTACACGATTAAAAGACAACAAGAAGAAGATAAATGCCAACTGGTAGAGCATGGAGAGAGCTAGTACAAGATGAAAGACAACTAGAAGACGATGAAATGCAACTAGTAGTAAAAGGAAGATAACTAGTATGAACGTTAAATACAACCACTAGAACATGAAGACGACAAATAGATCATGATGGACAACTAGAAAAAGATGAAAAAAAACTAGTAGATGATGAAAGACTGAAATACAACAAGAAGAAGATGAAATACAACTAGAGATAGAAGAAATAAATCTAGAAGAAGATGAAAGACAACAGGTAGAACATGAAAGATTGAAGGTGTAACACAATTAGAAGACGATGAAATACAACTAGTAGAAGATGAAAACATCTAGAAGAAGCTGACAAAGAACAAGTAGAAGAATAACAACAACGTGTAGAAGATGAAAGACAACTAGAAGAAGATGAAAGACAATCAGTAAAACAATAAAGACCAGCAGCAGAAAACAAAAGACAACTAGAAGAGGATGAAATAACACAAGGGGAAGAATAAATACAACTAGAAGAAAATGAAAGACAACAGTAGAACATGAAAGACAACAAATAGAAGATGAAAGACAACCAATAGAATTCGAAAGACAACTAGTACAAGATGAAAGACAATAGGAAGAACATGAAAGACAACCACTAGAACATGAAAAACAACCAATACAAGATGAAAGACAACTATAAGACGATGAAATGCAACCTGTAGAAAAAGAAAGATGACTAGTATGAATGTTAAAAACAACCAGTAGAACATGAAAGATGACAAATATAACATGAAGGACAGCTAGAAAAAGATGAAAATAAACTAGTAAATGATGAAAAACAACTTGAAATAAATGAAATACAACAAGAAGAAGATGAAATACAACTAGAATAATATGAAAGACAACAAGAAGAACAAAAGAAAGATGAGGAGGGTTCAAATGCCTCCATTTTTCATACATCCATCATGCCTCCATCTTTAAAAACTTTAATAACTCAAAATTTAAAACTTAAAAGTCAAAATAAAACCTTTGGATATGATCTACATCATTTTATCTATACACGTGTAAAAAATTATAACATTTGAATTTTGTTTTGGTTGTCATCAAGAGCTTGCAAAAAAAGTACTAATGTGGATAATTTCTAGACGTTGATTTTTCAACTTATTGATTCACATAAAAACAAAATCAAAATGTGATAATTTTTTATGAGCACATAGTAAAATGATGTAGATCATATCAAACGGTTTTATTTTGACTTTTAAGTCTTAAATTTAGAGTTATTAAAGTTTTTAAAAATGTAGGCATGGTGGAGGCACAAAAAATGGAGGCATTTGAACCCTCCTCAAGAAAGATACCCAATTGAAAATGAAATATAACTAGAAGACGATGAAATACAACAAGTAGATGAAGAAAAACAACTAGAAAATGATGAAAACAACAAGTAGAGGAAGAACAACAACACGTAGAAGATGAAAGACAACTAGAGAAGATGAAAGACAACCAGAAGAACATGAAAGAGAACCAGTACAAGATGAAAGACAATTAGAATAAGATGAAATACAACTAGAAGAAGATGAAATACAACTATTAGAAGAAGAAAGACACCCAGATGAAGATGATAGATGACTAGTAGAATATGAAACACAAGCAATACCAGATGAAAGACAACTAGAAAAAGATGATACAACGGGTAGAACATGAAAACAACCATAAGAAGATGAAAGACAACTAGTATAGTATGAAACACAATAAGTACAAGTTGAAAGACAACTAGAAGAAGATGAAAGAAAACCAGTAAAACATTAAAGACAACCAATACAAGATTGAAGACAATTAGAAGAAAGCGAAATACAACTAGAGATAGAAAAAATACAACTAAAAGAATATAAAAGACCAATAGTAGAACATGAAAGACAACCAGTAGAACATGAAAGACAACGAGTAGACGATGAAAGACAACTATAAGAAAATGAAAGACATCTAACAGAACTTGAAAGACAACTAGTACAAGATTAAAAGACAACAAGAAGAAGATAAATGCCAACTGGTAGAGCATGAAGAGAGCTAGTACAAGATGAAAGACAACTAGAAGACGATGAAATACAACCAACTAGTATGAACGTTAAATACAACCACTAGAACATGAAGACGACAAATAGATCATGATGGACAACTAGAAAAAGATGAAAAAAAACAAGTAGATGATGAAAGACTACTTGAATAAAATGAAATACAACAAGAAAAAGATGAAATACAACTAGAGATAGAAGAAATAAATCTAGAAGAAGATGAAAGATGATGTCTCGTTATTTGACCTACAAATCCGACCAATTTCTGTACCAAAATATGTGTTTTAAACCACCAAATCGTGTCTATTACATTGAATATCTATAGAATGTGGTACTGCTGCGTTTTTATTCTTACTTTGCAGAAAACGAGCGAAATCAGGGAAGATTGTGAGTTCTGAAACCCTACACGCGGGCCGCGTCAGATCCCACGCGGGTCGCGTCAGACCCTGAAATTTCAGCACCCGAACTTAAAACAGTCATAACTTTTGACTCGTAACTCCGTTTTGAGTGTATGACCACTTTTCGGAAAGCTTGCGAGAAGATCTACAATCTGAGCCAAAGACACAGGCACGCGGGCCGCATCAGATCCCACGCGGGTCGCGTCAGACTTTTCCGGAAACAGAAGCAGAATTGGAAACAGAGGCTAATTGAAGGAAGGTCAGCCAGAAAAGCTATAAGAGGGGATTTCTTGCACCTGAGAGCAAAGCCTGGATCTGAGAGGAGATTCCTAGGGTTAGGAGAGACGGCTGGCTGGGAGACGAAGAAGAGACGAGCTGAACGAGAGTTTTGCGACTGGTAGAAAAAGAAAGACAACCAGATGAAGATGAAAGACAACTAGTATAGTATGAAACACAATCAGTACAAGTTGAAAGACAACTAGAAAAGATGAAAGACAACAAGTAAAACATTAAAGACAAGGAGTACAAGATTGAAGACAACTAGAGGAAAGTAAAATACAACTAGAGGTAAAAGAAATACAACTAGAAGAATATAAAAGACCAACAGTAGAACACGAAAGATAACCAGTAGAACATGAAAGACAACGAGTAGACGATGAAAGACAACTAGAAGTAAATGAAAGACATCTACCTAGGGGTGCAAACGGATCGGATAAAATCCGACCGTATCCTGATCCGTATTTGAAAATTAGATACGGATATCCGATATCTGAATATCCGTACGGATACGGATACGGATGTGGTTTTGAATATTAATTATCCGTATCTGAATAGTATATATATACTATATAGTTTAATATATAATATGAAATATTTATTTATATACCTACGGATATCCGATATCCGATCTGTATCCGTACGTATCCGTCTAATATCCGATCTTTATCCGAATCTGAAAAATAAAAACGAATACGGATATTGTTTTACCACTATCCGATCCGTATCCGATCTGTTTGCACCCCTATATCTAACAGAACCTGAAAGACAACTAGTACAAGATTAAAAGACAACAAGAAGAAGATGAATGACAACTAGTAGAACATGAAAGACAGCTAATACAAGATGAAAGACAAGTAGAGACGATGAAATGTAACTAGTATGAACGTTAAATACAACCAGTAGAACATGAAGGCGACAAATAGAACATGATGGACAACTAGAAAAAGATGATAAAAAACTAGTAGGTGATGAAACACTACTTGATGAAAATGAAGTACAAAAAGAAGATGATGAAATACAACTAGAGATAGAAGAAATACATCTAGAAGAAGATGAAAAACAACAAGTAGAACAGGAAAGATTGAAAGTGAACTACAACTAGAAGACGATGAATATAGCTAGTAGATGATGAAAGACAACCAGTAGAACATGAAAGACAACGAGTAGACGATGAAAAACAACTAGAAGAAAATGAAAGACATCTAACAGAACATGAAAATACAACTAGTAGGAGATTAAAAGACAACAAGAAGAAGATAAATGCCAACTAGTAGAGCATGAAAGACAGCTAGTACAAGATGAAAGACAACTAGAAGACGATGAAATGCAACGAGTAGTAAAAGAAAGATAACTAGTTTGAACATTAAATACAACCAGTAGAACATGAAGACGATAAATATAACATAATGGACAACTAGAAAAAGATGAAAAAAAACTAGTAGATGATGAAAGACTACTTGAAGAAAATGAAATACAACAAGAAAAAAATGAAATACAACTAGAGATAGAAGAAATACATCTAGAAGAAGTTGGAAGACAACAAGTAGAACATGAAATATTGAAACTGAAATACAACTAGAAGACGATGAAATACAACTAGAAGACGATGAAATACAACTAGAAGATGATGAAAAACATCTAGAAGAAGCTGACAATGAACAAGTAGAAGAATAACAACTACATGTAGAAGATGAAAGACAACTAGAAGAAGATGAAAGACAATCAGTAAAACAAAATAGACCAGCAGCAGAAAACAAAAGACAACTAGAAGAAGATGAAATACTACAAGGGGAAGAGTAAATACAACTAGAAAGAAATGAAAGACAACAGTAGAACATGAAAGGCAACAAATAGAAGATGAAAGACAACCAATAGAATGCGAAAGACAACTAGTACAAGATGAAAGACAATTGGTAGAAGATGAAAGACAACCACGAGAATATAAAAAACAATCAATACATGATAAAAGACAACTACAAGACGATGAAATGTGACCAGTAGTAAAAGAAAGATGACTAGTTTTTATGTTAAAGACAACCAGTAGAACATGAAAGATGACAAGTAGAACATGAAGGACAACTAGAAAAAAACGAAAAGAAACTAGTCAATGATGAAAAACAACTTGAAATAAATGAAATACAACAAGAAGAAGATGAAATACAACCAGAGGTAGAAGAAATACAACTAGAAGAATATGAAAAACAACAAGAAGAACAAGAAAGATAACCAATTGAAAATGAAATACAACTAGAAGACAATGAAATACAACAAGTAGAAGAAGAAAAACAACTAGAAAATGATGAAAACAACAAGTAGAGGAAGAACAACAAAATGTAGAAGATGAAAGGGAACCAGAAGAAATGAAAGGCAACCAGTACAAGATGAAAGACAATTAGAATAAGATGAAATACAACTAGAAGAAGATGAAATACAACAATTAGAAGAAGAAAGACAACCAGATGAAGATGATAGATAACCAGTAGAATATGAAACACAACCAATACCAGATGAAAGACAACTAGAATAAGATGAAATACCACTAGTAGAAAATGAAAGACAACCAGAAGAAGATGAAAGACAACTAGTATAGTATGAAACACAATCAGAACAAGTTGAAAGACAACTAGAAGAAGACGAAAGACAACCAGTAAAACATTAAAGACAAGCAGTACAAGATTGAAGACAACCAGAAGAAAGCGAAATACAACTGGAGGTAGAAGAAATACAACTAGAATAATATAAAAGACAACCAGTAGAACCTGAAATACAACCAGTAGAACATGAAAGACAACGAGTGGACGATGAAAGACAACTAGAAGAAAATGAAAGATATCCAACAGAACTTGAAAGACAACTAGTACAAGATTAAAAGACAACAACAAGAAGATGAACGACAACTAGTAGAACATGAAAGACAGCTAATACAAGGTGAAAGACAACTAGAAGACGATGAAATGTAACTAGTAGTAAAAGAAAGATAACAAGTATGAACGTTAAATACAACCCGTAGAACATGAAGGCGACAAATAGAACATGAAGGACAACTAGAAAAAGATGATAAAAAACTAGTAGATGATGAAAGACTGCTTGAAGAAAATGAAGTACAAAAAGAAGATGATGAAATACAACTTGAGATAGAAGAAATACATCTAGAAGAAGACGAAAGACAACAAGTAGAACATGAAAGATTGAAAGTGAAATACAACTAGAAGACGATGAAATACAGCTAGTAGAAGATGAAAAACATCTAGAAAAAGCTGACAAAGAACAAGTAGAAGAATAACAACAACATGTAGAAGATGAAAGACAACTAGAAGAAGATGAAAGACAATCAGTAAAACAATAAAGACCAGCAGCAGAAAACAAAAGACAACTAGAAGAAGATGAAATACCACAAGGGGAGGAATAAATACAACTACAAGAAAATCAAAGACAACTGTAGAACATGAAAGACAATAAATAGAAGATGAAAGACAACCAATTCGAAACACAACTAGTACTAGATAAAAGACAACAGGAAGAAGATGAAAGACAACCACAAGAACATGAAAAACAACCAATACAAGATGAAAGACAACATAAGACGATGAAATGCAACCAGTTGTAAAGGAAAGATGACTAGTGTGAATGTTAAAGACAACCAGTAGAACATGAAAGATGACAAATAGAACATGAAGGACAACTAGAAAAAGATGAAAAAAAGTAAATGATGAAAAACGACTTGCAATAAATGAAATACAACAAGAAGAAGATGAAATACAACCAGACATAGAAGAAATACAACTAGAAGAATATGAAAGACGACAAGAAGAACAAGAAATATAACAATTGAAAATGAAATACAACTAGAAGACGATGAAATACAACAAGTAGAAAATGAAAAACAACTAGAAGAAAATGAAAACAACAAGTAGAGGAACAACAACAACACGTTGAAGATGAAAGACAACTAAAAGAAGATGAAAGGCAACCGTAAGAACATGAAAGACAACCAGTACAAGATGAAATACAATTAGAATAAGACGAAATACAACTAGAAGAAACAACCAGATGAAGATGATAGATAACTAGTAGAATATGAAACACAACCAATACCAGATGAAAGACAACTAGAAGAAGATGAAATACAACTAGTAGAACATGCAAGACAACCAGAAGAAGATGAAAGACAACTAGAAGATGATGAAAGACAACCAGTAAAACATTCAAGACAAGAAGTACAAGATTGAAGACAACTTGAAGAAAGCGAAATACAACTAGAGATAGAAGAAATACAACTAGAAGAATATAAAAGACAACCAGAAGAACATGAAAGACAACCAGTAGACGATAAAAGACAACTTGACGGAAATAAAAGACATCTAACAGAACTTGAAAGGCAAATAGTACAAGATTAAAAGACAACAAGAAGAAGATGAATGACAACTAGTAGAACATGAAAGCCAGCTAATACAAGATGAAAGACAACTAGAAGACGATGAAATGCAACCAGTTGTAAAAGAAAGATAACTAGTTTGAACGTTAAATACAACCGGTAGAACATGAAGACGACAAATAGAACTTGATGGACAACTAGAAAAAGATGAAAAAAAACTAGTAGATGATGAAAGACTACTTGAAGAAAATGAAATACAACAAGAAAAAGATGAAATACAAATAGAGATAGAAGAAATACATCTAGAAGAAGATGAAAGACAACAAGTAGAACATGAAAGATTGAAAGTGAAATACAACTAGAAGACGATGAATACAGCTAGAAGACGATGAAAGACAACAAGTAGAACATGAAAGATTGAAAGTGAAATACAACTAGAAGACGATGAATACAGCTAGTAGAAGATGAAAGACAACCAGTAGAACATGAAAGACAATGAGTAGACGATGAAAAACAACTAGAAGAAAATGAAAGACATCTAACATAACATGAAAATACAACTAGTACAAGATTAAAAGACAACAAGAAGAAGATAAATGCCAACTAGTAGAGCATGAAAGGCAGCTAATACAAGATGAAAGACAACTAGAAGACGCTGAAATGCAACCAGTTGTAAAAGAAAGATAACTAGTATGAACGTTAAATACAACCGGTAGAACATGAAGACGGCAAATAGAACTTGATGGACAACTAGAAAAAGATGAAAAAAAACTAGTAGATGATGAAAGACTACTTGAAGAAAATGAAATACAACAAGAAAAAGATGAAATACAAATAGAGATAGAAGAAATACATCTAGAAGAAGATGAAAGACAACAAGTAGAACATGAAAGATTGAAAGTGAAATACAACTAGAAGACGATGAAATACAACAAGAAAAACATCTAGAAGAAGCTGACAAAGAACAAGTAGAAGAATAACAACAACATGTAGAAGATGAAAGACTACTAGAAGAAGATGAAAGACAATCAGTAAAATAATAAAGACCAGCTGCAGAAAACAAAAGACAACTAGAAGAATATGAAATACCACAAGGGGAAGAATAAATACAACTAGAAGAAAATGAAACAACAGTAGAACATGAAAGGCCATAGATAGAAGATGGAAAGATAACCAATAGAATTCGAAAGACAACTAGTACAAGATGAAAGACAACATGAAGAAGATGAAAGACAACCACGAGAACATGAAAAATAACCAATACAAGATGAAAGACAACTACAAGACGATGGAATGCAACCAGTAGTAAAAGAAAGATGACTAGTATGAATGTTAAAGACAACCAGTAGAACATGCAAGATGACAAATAGAACATGAAGGACAACTAGAAAAAGATGAAAAGAAACTAGTAAATGATGAAAAACAACTTGAAATAAATGAAATACAACAAGAAGAAGATAAAATACAACCAGAGGTAGAAGAAATACAACTAGAAGAATATGAAAGACAACAAGAAAAACATGAAAGATTGAAAATGAAATACAACTAGAAGACGATGAAATACAAGTAGTAGATGATGAATAACATCTAGAAGAAGCTGACAATGAACAAGTAAAAGAATAACAACAACATGTAGAAGATGAAAGACAATCAGTAAAACAATAAAGACTAGCAACAGAAAACAAAAGACAACTAGAAGAAGAAGAAATACCACAAGGGGAAGAATAAATACAACTAGAAGAAAATGAAAGACAACTGTAGAACATGAAAGATAATAAATAGAAGACGAAAGACTACCAATAGAATTCGAAAGACAACTAGTACAAGATGGAAGACAATAGGAAGAAGATGAAAGACAACCACGAGAACATGAAAAACAACCAATACAAGATAAAAGACAACTATAAGACGATGAAATGCAACCAGTAGTAAAAGAAAGATGACTAGTATAAATGTTAAAGACAACAAGTAGATCATGAAAGATGACAAATAGAACATGAAGGACAACTAGAAAAAGATGAAAATAAACTAGCAAATGATGAAAAACAACTTGAAATAAATGAAATACAACAAGAAGAAGATGAAATACAACCAGAGGTTGAAGAATTACAACTAGAAGAATATGAAAGACAACAAGAAGAACAAGGAAGATAACCAATTGAAAATGAAATACAACAAGCAAAAGAAGAAAAACAACTAGAAGAAGATGAAAACAACAAGTAGAGGAGGAAGAACAACAACACGTAGAAGATGAAAGACAACTAGAAGAAGATGAAAGGCAATGAAAGACAACCAGTACAAGATGAAAGACAATTAGAAGAAGATGAAATACAACTATTAGAAAAAGAAAAACAACCAGATGAAGATGATAGATAACTAGTAGAATATGAAACACAACCAATACCAGATGAAAGACAACTAGAAGAAGATGAAATACCACTAGTAGAACATGAAAGACAACCAGAAGAAGGTGAAAGACAACCAGTATAGTATGAAACACAATCAGAACAAGTTCAAAGACAACTAGAAGAAGATGAATACAGCTACTAGAAGATGATAGACAACAAGTAAAACATGAAAGATTGAAAGTGAAATACAACTAGAAGACGATGAATACAGCTATTAGAAGATGAAAGACAACCAGTAGAACATGAAAGACAACGAGTAGACGATGAAAAACAACTAGAAGAAAATGAAAGACATCTGACAGAACATGAAAATACAACTAGTACAAGATTAAAAGACAACAAGAAGAAGATAAATGCCAACTAGTAGAGCATGAAAGGCAGCTAATACAAGATGAAAGACAACTAGAAGACGATGAAATGCAACCAGTTGTAAAAGAAAGATAACTAGTATGAACGTTAAATACAACCGGTAGAACATGAAGACGACAAATAGAACTTGATGGACAACTAGAAAAAGATGAAAAAAAACTAGTAGATGATGAAAGACTACTTGAAGAAAATGAAATATAACAAGAAAAAGATGAAATACAACTAGAGATAGAAGAAATACATGTAGAAGAAGATGAAAGACAGTAGAACATGAAAGATGGAAAGTGAAATACAACTAGAAGACGATGAAATACAACAAGAAAAACATCTAGAAGAAGCTGACAAAGAACAAGTAGAAGAATAACAACAACATGTAGAAGATGAAAGACTACTAGAAGAAGATGAAAGACAATCAGTAAAATAATAAAGACCAGCTGCAGAAAACAAAAGACAACTAGAAGAATATGAAATACCACAAGGGGAAGAATAAATACAACTAGAAGAAAATGAAACAACAGTAGAACATGAAAGGCCATAGATAGAAGATGAAAGACAACCAATAGAATTCGAAAGACAACTAGTACAAGATGAAAGACAACAGGAAGAAGATGAAAGACAACCACGAGAACATGAAAAATAACCAATACAAGATGAAAGACAACTACAAGACGATGGAATGCAACCAGTAGTAAAAGAAAGATGACTAGTATGAATGTTAAAGACAACCAGTAGAACATGCAAGATGACAAATAGAACATGAAGGACAACTAGAAAAAGATGAAAAGAAACTAGTAAATGATGAAAAACAACTTGAAATAAATGAAATACAACAAGAAGAAGATAAAATACAACCAGAGGTAGAAGAAATAAATGAAATACAACAAGAAAAACAAGAAAGATAACCAATTGAAAATGAAATACAACTAAAAGACGATGAAATACAACAAGTAGAAGATGAAAAACAACTAGAAGAAGATGAAAACAACAAGTAGAGGAAGAACAACAACATGTAGAAGATGAAAGACAACTGGAAGAAGATGAAATACAATAAGTACAATAAAGACCACATGCAGAAAATGAAAGACAACTAGAAGAAGATGAAATACCACAAGGGGTAGAATAAATACAACTATAACAAGATGAAAGACAACTAGTAGAACATGAAAGACAATAAATAGAAGAGGAAAGACAACTAGAAGAAGACGAAAGAGAACAAAAAGAACACGAATGACAACCAGTAGAAGATGAAAGATAATTATAAGAAGATGAAAGGCAATCAACAGAACATGAAAGACAACCAGTACAAGATGAAAGATAACTAAAAGAAGATGAACTACCACCAGAGAAAGAATAAATACAACTCAAATAAGGTGAAAGACAACCAGTAGAACATGAAAGACAACCAATCGAAGATGAAAGATAACAAGAAGTAGAGGAAAGACAACTAGTAGAAGATAAAAGACAATTAGAAAAATATGTAAAACAACTAGGAGATGATGAAAGACATATAGAAGAAATTGAAAGACAACCAGTAGAAGATGAAAGACAACCAGAAGAAAAAGAAAGACAACAAAAACAAAATGAAACACAACCAGTAGAAAATGAAAGACAACTAGAAGAAAATGAAAGACAACAAGTAGAAGAATACGAAAGACAACAAGAAGAAGACGAAAGTTAACCAGTAGAAGATGAAAGGCAACTAGAAGAAGATGACAGACAATCAGCAGAAGATGAAAGACTAGCAGAAGAAGATAAAAAACTAGTAAAATATGAAAGACAACTTGTAAAAGATGAAAGTCAACCAGTACAAGATGAAAGACAAATTAGAAGAAGATAAAACTAAAGGTGGAATATATATACAACTAGAAGAAGATGAAAAACAACAATTATAACTTGACAGACAACTAGTACAAGATGAAAAACAACTAGGAGAAGATGAAAGCAGCTAGTAAAATATGAATTACAACTAGAACAAGATGGCCAACCAAAGAACATGAAAGACAACTAGTACAAGATCAAAGACAACTTGACGAAAATTAAATACAACTAGAGGAAAAAAAAATACAACTAGAAGAAGATTAAGAACAACCAATAGCACATGACATACAACCAGTAGTAGATTAAGAATAACCAGTAGAATGTGAAACACTACCACTACAAGATGAAAGATAACCAGAAAAAAGATGAAAGAATAAATACAGTTAGTGAAAGATGAAAGACAACCAGTAGAACATGATAGACAATAAATAGAAGATGAAAGACAACCAATAGAAGACGAAAGACAACTAGAAGAAGATGAAAGGCAACCAACAGAACATGAAAGACAACCAGTACAAGATGAACGACAACTAGAAGAAGATGAAATACCACCAGAGAAAGAATAAATACAACTCAAAGAAGATGAAAGACAACCAGTAGAACATGAAAGACAACCAATTGAAGATGAAAGATAACAAGAAGAAGAGGAAAGACAACTAGTAGAAGAGAAAATACAATCAGAAAAAGATGTAAAACAACTAGTTGATGATGAAAGACAATTAGTAGGACAATAAAGACCACCAGCAGAAATGAAAAACAACAAGAAGATGATGAAATACCACTAGAGGTATAATAAATACAACTAGAAGAAGTTGAAAGACAACCAGTAGAACCTAAAACCAATCGAAGATGAAAGACAACGAAAAGAAAATTAAAAACAACAAGTAGAAGATGAAATACAACTAGAAGGAAATGAAACACAACCAGTAGAACATGAAAAACAACTTGTACAAGATGAAAGACAACTAGAAGAAGATGAAAGACAACTAGTAGAACATGAAAGACAACCAATACAAGATGAAAGACAACTAGAAGACGATGCACCAGTAGTAGATGAAAGAACTAGTATGAACGTGAAAGACAACCAGTAGAAAATGAATGACAACTACTAGAAGATGAAAGATAACCATTAAAAGATGAAAGAGAACTACAAGAAGATGAAAAACTACTACTAGAAGAAGAAAGATAACAAGTACAAGATAAAAAACAACTAGTAGAATATGATTGATAACTAGAAGAAGATGAAGTACAACCAGTAGTAGATAAAAGGAAACCAGTATAACATGAAAGACAACCAATAGAAAATGAAAGACAACCTGTACAAGATGAATGACACCCAAAAAAATATAAAAAAGGACTTGTAGAAGACAACTAGAAGAAGATGAAAGACAACCTGAAGAAGATGAATAACATTTAGTAGAAGATGAGAAACAACTATTGCAAGATGAAGTACAAATAAAAGAAGATGAAAGACAATCTGTAGAACAAGAAAGACAACCAGTACAACATGAAAGATTACAAGAAGGAGATGAAAGACAACTAGAAGAAGATGAAATACAACTAGAAGAACATGAAAGACAACAAGTACAAAATGAAATACAATTAGAATAAGATGAAATACAACTAGAAGAAGATTAAATACAACTATTAGAAGATGAAAGACAACTAGAGAAAGATGAATGACAACCAGCAGGACATGACATGAAAGACAATCAGTACATAATGAAAGACAACCAGTAGAACATGAATGATGACAAATAGAACATGAAGGACAACTAGAAAAAGATGAAAAAAAACTAGTAGATGATGAAAGACAGCTTGAAGAAAATAAAATACAACAAGAAGAAGATGAAATACAACTAGAGGTAGAAGAAATACATATAGAAGAAGATGAAAGACAACAAGTAGAACATGAAAGATAACCAATTGACGATGAAATACAACTAGAAGACGATGAAATACAACTAGTAGAAGATGAAAAACAACTACAAGAAGATGAAAAACAACAAGTAGAAGAAAAACAATAACATATAAAAGATGAAAGACAACTAGAAGAAGATGAAAGAGAATCAGTAGAACAATAAAGACCAGCAGCAGAAAACAAAAGACAACTAGATGAAGATGAAATACCACAAGGGTAAGAATAAATACAACTAGAAGAAGATGAAAGACAACTAGTAGAACATGAAAGACAAACAATAGAAGATGATAGACAACCAATAGAAGATGATAGACAACTAAAAGAAGATGAAAGGCAACCAACAGAACATGAAGACAACCAGTACATGATGAAAGACAATTAGAAGAATATGAAATACAACTAGAAGAAAATGAAATATAACTAGTAGGAAAGAAAAGTCAACTAGAAGAATATGAAACACAACCAGTACAAGTTGAAAGACAACTAGAAGAAGATGAAAGACAACTAGTAAAACAGTAAATACAACCAGTACAAGACTAAAGACAACTAATAGAAGATGAAAGCTATAGGTAGAAGAATTACAAACTAGAAAAGATGAAAGACAACCGGTAGAAATGAAAGACTACTAGTACAACATGGAAGACAACAAGTAGACGATGAAAGTGTAGGGCGTAGAAAGTTGCACTAAAGGTGCGAGTGTGTGAAATGTTCCAGGGTTCAGTGCTCTCTGTTGTTGGTCATGGCGAGGGCATCGAACCTGAGACATTTTATCTTTGTGCCCCCAATGTTCTTCTTAAACTTCATGGAGTTCTTTCTGAGTTATTTTGTCTGAACTCCAAGTTGGGCAGTGAAGGTTTTAAAGCAAGTCTGATCATCACCTTGAATCATGTCTACTCCAAAAGGTACATCATCCTTATCTTATTCTGCTAGTACTTGCATGGTTGCATATGTGGTGAATGTGTGTTCTTCGGGGCTTATTTGGGGGCAGGTTCCATTTGTCATGACATACATATATAAGAACCCAGACAGTGTATATCTCCAAACACACATTCGGGGAACCTGTCCAATCGAGAGGGACATTATAGAGAATTCAGATCCAGTGAAGTAACCCAATTTTTGGGCTTTAAATCGGGACTGTCCGATTTGGATATGAAACCATCTATCCCGAAGTGGAGCACACATATCTCAATGATTCGAATCCCGAGATGATCTCGAGCGACATAATCGAATCAGACGGTCCCGATTGAAAACCCAAAAGTTGGGTTACTTTAGGGGATCCGGACCCCATTATAGATAGGGGAAACTCATATTTGATCTGATCTAGGGGCCATGCTGGTAATCTTGCATAATTGAGGGTTTAGACAAATGTGGTCTTCTGTTTGTAGGCATAATATTGGATTTTGGTCATCTTTGTTTTCTGTGCTTCTCTTTGGGACTTTTGGCTAGTTGGTGTTTGCATGCTAACCCTTTGTGGTTTGATTTGGGCTATATCGTAGCAATGCTGAACCTTCGTGGTCTATGTTGGGAAATAAGGATCGGGTATTGGTGCCAGCTTTATTCTATTTTTGTGGCCATCTTGTGTTTTTGTTTGTTTCAATTATGAAACTTTCATGGTTTTCTTGGTTTATGTGGGGATCACCCATATATGTGGCGATTGTTTTTGGATATGTTTTGGACATGGTTGATCTGTTGTGCTCGAAAGTCTTCAGGTTTGGGTCTTGTTTGTGGTTTTAGGGCATTTTTGGGCTAGCCCATGTATGGTGGTAGTTTATAGTCCTCTCGGACCATTTTATGTATAGTTATAGTTTAGGGTCTTCTCGGACCATTCCGTTATTGGTTGTAGCTTAGGGTCTTTTCGGACCATTCCATTATTGGTTTTATCAATCGCGCAGAGCAAACAATTCAAGTTAGGAGGCGTGATCAACGTCAAAATGATAGTGAATTACGTAGGATTTTGACTTAGGTTTTGCCTTATGATCTCACCTTTATGTTTATTTAATTAGAGAAAAAGGTTATTGTTGCTCTACTTTATGTTTTAGTGCAGAAAACATGTTTTGGGGCTATTTTACATCATTTGAAGGAAGAATCATGTCAATCGGATAAGCGCAGCTCATCGACTTAGGCTCTGGTACGGCCAGTATTGCCTAATACGGACCAGAGCCCAATATAGACCAGAGATGGCACAATACACATTAAGTCCCTCAGCGACACAGTCCCAATAGGGACCGTATCAGCTAATACGGTCTGTTTCCGAGGCGCCCTTTGGTAAATAACTGCACCAGCTGTATCCATATCATATTACTTGGACTCCACTCATCTCCAGGCACCCTCTCACTCCTATATAAGCCCTCTGGACTGAAGAGGAAGACATCTATATATCATTTGGTGTTTTTTTTTATTAAGTGAGAAGAGATGAGTGTGTTGAGGCTAGTTAGGAAGCGCTACTTGTTTGTGTCTTCTTTGAGTCTCTTTATAAACATGTCGTTCTGCGGTTAATTTTAGATTCTTAGGGTAGTAAACCTTGTTACTCATGATGCTTTGATATATATACTTTTATGTTTGTGTAGTCTTTGTTGATTTAATTGGTTTTGCATTTTATGTTCTTCTTACTTGGTTTTGATGATCTAATTTTATTTGTCATGGTAAGTGACAGTGCTTTGAAGGTAAGTAGAATTATGATGGACTAGTCAAGGACAAGGAGAAATATTAGACTAGTGTAAAGAAAATCTTAGAGGGAAAACCACTAGTTGGAACAACAAATTGCATGTGCGGGAGTTCCGACATTTGTACATCTGTGGATGAGCATAGTGTCCTTATAGTAAACTCCGCGGGAGTTCCGACATTTGCGTAAGAAACTCGCAGTGTCTTTATAGTAACCCCCCTTACAACAATTGAAAACCAGCATCAAATAAAGTCGAGTATCAAAGCGGATTGAAGTAACAACGGTGTGCCAAAACCCTAGGAATTCACATCTCTATCTTTATTTTACTTATTTTTAATTTTCGCCAAATTTACATTGATCACAACTGCAACTCTTGATTTTCATATTTCTTATAGCCTTTCGAAAGGTTGTGATTCGATCGCTCAAGACCTTAAACCAATATTCCTGGTGGATCGACCTCGATTATACTACTCGATAGGATTGTGCGCTTGCGAGCCGACCCGATAGCATTCCGAGTTATAAATATTAAAAGTAACAGTCGCGTTTTGAGCGATCACAATGCCCACAGAGATTTCTTTTCATGCCATTTATTTCGATTTCAATATACCCCGCTATAGAGAGCACCTCAGTCTAGCTTCTTCCACTTCTTTTCGTCTTGAATTAACCAGACAGAGAGTGTCGCAGCAAGGTTGAAGCTGCCTTGTGCTTTTAATTTGATGCTTGTCATCGTAGCTTGTCGGATCCCAAATCCGTTAGTTGCTTCTTCCTTTCTGATTCTCCCTCTTGGCTGAGAAAGGGATCAAATTGATTGTGCTATCATCATCGCCTTGGGGAATAGCACGAGAACCTACAAGGAATCGAAGCAATTTGATTTCCCCTTCGTGAATTTCCTTTTTTTGTTTCTCAGTCGCCAGAGGAGAAAGGAAGGAGATGGAAGAAAGAAGAGAGTTGACATAGACAGGGGCCCACTTGTCAATTTCTCAGAGCCCAGCGTACAAGTTTTAAGTTTTGTTCTTCCTATTGTTTGTGCTAGATGCTCGGTGAGCCATGTATAGGTTCTAGTGTGGTTCATGGAACGCCGAGCGCACACAAACCGAAGGGGTCAGGCGCGCAGCGCTGAGTTTTAATTTCTAGTTATTGGGTTTGGGTAGGCTTGGTTCTTCGTAGACCATCTCATTGACAGTCCGGTGTATAGAGTTCAAAGCTGATAAAACATGTCCAGCTATCTCTGCAAGCAAGCCTTTTTAATTTATTGATCCGAACCGAACCGTTCAACGTGATCTCAATATTAAAATGTGCTTGGAGATCAAATTTTACATTTTTTTTAGAATTTTTGCAAAATTGTTGTTTTTCAATGATCAACAATTATCTGAAAACAACAATTTTGTACACATTTTAATAAATACTAAATTTTTTCCAAAAAATGTAAAATTTGGTCTCCAATCACATTTTGATATGGAGATCATGTTGGATAGTTCGGATCGACTATAATATATTGATTTTTTTAACAATTAAAAATTTAACTTTAATCATCTTAAAATTTGGGAAATTTGACTTAAGTACTCTTAAAAATTTAATCTAAATACTCTTAAAGGTCTATGTTCGGTTTTTAGTTTGGAAATTGTCGTCAACCACACCATCCTTTGTCAAATGACCATCTCCATATTACATATAAAAAATAATAATTATAATATATCAATTACTATTTTAATTAAAAAGATATGGAACAATATCAAAATAACAATATTACTAAATTAAGATAAAAATCAAGTCTTCCAATTTTAATAATCCACAACAATTCTCTTATATATTCAGATGTTAAACTTGCAATATCCCAAAAATTTTATTAATAATATTAAAATAAATTAAATTAAAGAAAATGACACAAGTTTCTGAAAGTTTCAGAAACAATATTTCGGGTGGATAATGAATTGAAATTTAAATTCAATTTAACTGTGTAACTTCGTAAATTTTATATTAAAATATAATTTTTATATTACAATATTCCATTCAAACTTAACTCTTTCAATACTTTAATGAAAAAGACAAAATGTCATGGTGAATTTGTATTTTAAAATATTCAATTCAAACGTTTCAAACCGTGAATTGGATGAATATCTTAACATTTATAATATTTTAAATTTTTAAACCGTTGAATAATCAAAGTGGAATTGACCTATTCAATTCTGTTGGATAATCCAATAAAATTGATTACTCATTCAGCTGAATAATTCAATGAAATTGGCCATTCATTCCTCCAACAGAATTGACCATTCATTCTATTCATCGGAAATGTTATTTTTAAAATTATTCATGTTCTTTAATTTAATTTATTTTAATATTATTTATAAAATTTTCGGTGCAATATCTTATACAAAAAGCATTACTTTAATCACTAGACTAAAAATTAATTATCACAATTAGTAATTGTAATAACCAATGTTTTAAATAGCGTTTATAGTGTTATAGCGGGAAGACTACAAAAAAAGCTATAGCGGAAGCTATGCTACATAGCGTTTTTTTTTTTACAAAAATTATATTATATATTTGTACTAAATATCAACATTATCTAAAGTCTCATAGAACAATAAATAACACCAAATTATTAAGAAATTATAATATTCATATTGAACCAGTACAAAGTCCAAATTGCGGTTTAAAATATCTATAGTAATATCATAAACTATCAATCTTTTTATATTCAAAATATCTTAAGCATCATGATTCATGACATAATTTATTTATTTTCTATTCAAATTTCAAAATAACCTAGATCTGTAGCAAGAGTTTCCTTCTCAGTTTGGGCAAATTAAAAGATCTGTAGCAACAAAGCTTTTAATTGATTTTGGTTTGGGCTTTTATTAATTTTTTGGGTCTTTATTAAAAGCCCATATAAATTGCCTAAAAAAGCCCATTATGCATAGCGCGCGCTATTTGCGCTACACGCTATGCGCTATAGTGGACCGCTATTACCGCTATAGCGGCCGTAGCTCAATTAGCGTATTTTGATGCCATAACTTAGCATTTATGGTCCAAAAACGCTATAGCACGCTATTTAGAACACTGGTAATAACTAAAGACTTGAAATTGTAATATTACAAGTAAAAGTTAATTGTAGGAATAAAATTATTTGAAATTAGTTGAGAATGATAAAATTGTTATTGTGTCAAAAAAGAATCATCATTTGATAATTTGTTTAATCTCCCAATCATCCCTTTTTCTCCTCATTTTTCATTTTTTTTGTAATGTCTCTTAAATAATCAAAAGTTCCTGCATGAAATAATAGATAAAGAGAGCATATACGAGAATAATTACATATATATCAATCTTTTTATGTTTTAATGAAAAATATATCAATCTTTTTATATTACAATATTCCATTCAAACTTAACTCTTCCAATACTTTAATGAAAAAGACAAAATGTCATGGTGAATTTGTATATTAAAATATTCAATTCAAACGTTTCAAACCGTGAATTGGATGAATATCTTAACATTTATAATATGTTAAATTTTTAAACCGTTGAATAATCAAAGTGGAATTGACCTATTCAATTCTGTTGAATAATCCAATAAAATTGATTACTCATTCAGGTGAATAATTCAATGAAATTGACCATTCATTCCTCCAACAGAATTGACCATTCATTCTGATGGATTATTCATCGGAAATGTTATTTTTAAAATTCTCAACAAACTGATGTCATGTTCTTTAATATAATTTATTTTAATGTTATTTATAAAATTTTCGGTGCAATATCTTATACAAATAGCATTACTTTAATCACTAGACTAAAAATTAATTATCACAATTAGTAATTGTAATAACTAAAGCTTGAAATTGTAATATTACAAATAAAAGTTAATTGTAGGAATACAATTATTTGAAATTAGTTGAGAATGATAAAATTGTTATTGTGTCAAAAAATAATCATCTTTTGATAATTTGTTTAATCTCCCAATCATCCTCTTTTCTCCTCATTTTTCATTTTTTTTTTGTAATGTCTCTTAAATAATCAAAATTTCCTGCATGAAATAATAGATAAAGAGAGCATATACGAGAATAATTACATATATATCATCACTCTTTTTATGTTTTCTTTTTACACATGTTTATGCAATTTTAATTGAAACTTAAATCGTCTCCTCAAGTGCATTTTAAATCTTTGACTGAATTGTTTTTCAATTATATATATTCTCACAAACCGTATCAAATGTGATGTACAAACTATCTAAACTATACGAATAAATCTACGATTTTACTTTTCTTTTTTAATAACTTTTTGTCAGTTGTGTGGCAAACAAACATATTTATCAATATATAATTTTTTTTAGGGGATGCAATCTCAGGAATAGCAAGAACAATGCTAACTTCAGGTTTGTGCTATTTCATCGTTTAGACGGGTTAGCAAGAACAACGGTAATCTCAAAAATAGCTCTATTGTTTAGCGATCCAAACGTAGAATAGAGGAGAAGATCGAATAATGCACTAACCAGAAATAGTGCTAACTATATGCTATTTTTAGCGATCCAAACGCACCCTTAAATAATAGCGCTATGAATATCTGAGAGTACTCTCCATCAGTTTTTATCCAAAATTAACAAATATAATCAATATATAATTTTCTTTTAAATAATAACGCCATGAATATCTGAGAATAACTTCATCAGTTTTTATCCAAAATTGAGTATTCAGGAATCGGTTAACTATAACGAATGATCTTTCACATATTAATATATTCGAAATATATTTATATAAATTAAAATTAGCTAGGACTGACTATTATATATCCCGTACTGAAATTACGAAACTTCCGTGACATTACCGGCATCATGTTTTCAATTGGAGGTACAAAAAACAAATAGCCCGACGTCATTTATGGCTGGTCACGACAACGACTTAGACCAAGTCAAGATCAAAAATTTAAATAGCGTTTATCGCGTCATAGCGGAACGGTTAAAAAAACGATACTATTATCATATTGCGCCGCTATAGCGTCAATAGCACCATAGCTTTTATGGTCTAAAAACACTATAGCATCGCTATGATGCTATAACGCGCTATTTAGAACCATATTTTAGACCCTACAAAACACAATTGTTTTCACCATCCCATGAAAGCGATGGGTACAACGAGTACTGAATTAAATTCGGTCCGATATTCAGATCTGCGTGGTTTGATTCACGTTGAGATGGATATATTGTTCTAGACATCAAACAGTTTAAACGGGTAATCGCAATGAATTTGACATGATGTTTGTTGAATAACTCTGCTTCCCCTCCCCCGAGCACTGCATGGAAAAGAAAATACAATTGTGCAAACGAATAGGGGGGGCAACAAGCTTGGTTCATCACGAGCTGAGTTTAGTTTGTGATTGGTTTGTCATAGCAAATGAAGTGAGCTAAGATTTAGGAGCTGAGCTGAAATCTCAACTTATAATCGTCACAGTCAGAAGTGAGTTGGACCGAGATGGTTCGATAGCTTAATAGAGTAGTTAGTCAAAGCTGTTATGTTTACCCAAACCAAATCGGGTCCGAGGTTCTCTCACTCTAGACCCGCTAAAAACTATAGGCCACGTGGAGCTCCTTCAAACCGGCCTCCTTTACTTCAAACTCCCAATTCCAGGCCGCACTTTAATTACAGGCCCAATACTCATTCTTACTCTTGGCCTACTGCTCCTCGGGCCGAACAAGCCTCAAACCCAGATAGAGACGTGGTCTGCCAAATATGCCCTAAGAGAGGCCATAATGCCAAATTATGTTGGTATATAACAGATCTGCAGAAATACCCTGATCAGGCCCAGTCGGTTATCCAAGCAAATCTGTCTCAAACTAGCTTTCAAGCAAACAGTGCACAACCTGAGCAAATCAATGCTGGATCCGAGTGGTACTTAGACTCGGGTGCAACCCACCATGTCACAAATGACATCAATAACCTCTCCTCTTATTTGCCATACGAAGGGTTTGATTCACTTCACATTGGTGATGGTCACGGTATGAAAATTTGTCACATAGGCTCTTGCACCTTACAATTCTCTTCTTTCTCTATCTCATTGCAAGATGTATTGCATGTTCTCTTGTTTACCAAAGATCTTTTGAGCTTGTCTCAACTCTTACGTGATAATTCGATCGTAATTGAATTTTTGCCTTCTTCTTGTGTTATTAAGGATCGACTCACTTTGAAGGTTCTTCTTCACATCAAGCTCATTAGTGGACTATACATCTTACCAACTCAAATAAGGTCATCTCCTCATGCCTTGTATGGTGCAAGAGTCTCCGCCGATGTGTGGCATGTTAGACTTGGCCACCCCTCATCAACCACTACTCAAAAACTTTTAGATTTGCATGATTTGCCTTGTACAAATAAAAAGGTGTCTCTTTGCCATGATTGTTGTGTGGCAAAAGCTCATATATTACCTTTTCTTTCTAGTTCTTCATGTACTTCTCACCCTCTTGAACTCATTCACTCGGATTTGTGGGGTCCAAACCCGATTGTATCTCATAACGGTTTTCGTTATTACATCATTTTTGTTGATGATTTTTCTCGTTACACATGGATTTATTTCTTGCATTCTAAGGATGAGGTTACTAAGGTGTTTACACTATTTAAGGCTCAAGTTGAGAACTTGCTAAGCCAAAGGGTCAAAATCCTTCGTACCGATGGAGGTGCGGAATTCAAACCCATTACTCGTGCCTTTCCTTCTATTCTTCATCAAACTTCGTGCCCTCACACACCGCAACAAAATGGTGTATCGGAACGCAAACACCGTCACATTGTGGAATTAGCTCTAGCCTCCATGACTCACTCTTCGATTCCCGATCTTTATTGGGATGATGTGTTCTCAACCATGGTCTATCTTATCAATAGACAACCCTCCATTTCTTTTTGGGCATTGAGGTGAAACCGACTTCTCATGGTCTTCACTTTTCTCAAACAAAATACATTCATGATGTCTTGACTCGAGCCAACATGCATAATTCTAATTCTTTGCCTTCTCCTATGGTGCCTAATACCTCACTTTCTAAATTTGATGGCGACCCATTTGATGATCCTCATCTTTACCGCTCGATTGTTGGTGCTCTTCAATACGCTACCTTGACCCGACCCGACATTGCCTTCTCCGTCAATCGGGTGTCTCAATTCATGCAATCACCCACCTCTTCTCATTGGTCAGCGGTTAAGCGGATTCTACGTTACCTCAAGGGCACCCTCTCTCATGGTATCACTCTCAAACCGGCTTCTTCACTTTCTCTACATGCCTATAGCGATGCGGATTGGGCCGGTTCCGTTGATGATCGAAAGTCCACTTCGGGCTTTTGTATTTTTCTTGGAGATAATCTTATTTCATGGGGATCGAAGAAGCAACCAACCGTCGCCCGTTCTAGCACCGAAGCCGAATACAAATCACTTGCCGTTACAAGTTCCGAGTTGATTTGGCTCCAATATATCTTGGCCGAACTTCACATCTCTCTCCCCTCCATCCCCGTGTTGTGGTGTGACAATATTGGTGCGACTTATTTGGCTTCTAACCCAATGTTCCATGCACGTACCAAGCATGTCGAAATTGATTACCATTTCGTTCGGAAACGGGTTGCGAACAAATCTCTCCAAATCAGATTTCTCACCTCGAGGGACCAAATTGCGGATGTATTCACCAAACCTCTAGCCTATCCACGCTTTCATGAACTTTCTGCCAAACTGACCGTGTGCTCAGCTTGAGGGGGGGCTAATAGAGTAGTTTAGTCAAAGCTGTTATGTTTAGTCAAAGCTATTATGGTTAGTCAAAGTAGTTAGAGTTGGTCAAGGCAGTTAGGCTTCATCATTAGTGATTCTGTTAGACTAACAACTATTGTAAAGACATTGAGTACAGATTAGGCTTTTCTATATAAAGGGCTACTGTACATGTAATCAGTGGTTAATGAAAAGAAATCATTCAATCCATTTCTTATTCATCTCTATCTCTCTCTCACTCTAATATAGCTCGCTGACCTTTATTGAGCTATCATACAAATTAAAAAAATAATAATAAAATCCATCAAACATTTACATAATCCAAACCATCGGATATGACGTAATATGACGTAATGACATAAATTCATTTTACATAACATAGTAATTAATTTAACATGAACTTTACACATTTAAACATACAAATTCATACAAATTCACATGGAATGTCAGAAATTCACACAAATTCATACAATTTCATACAACCAAATTCATACATAGTTAAGTTTCACGGAATGACATAAATTCACACAAATTCATATAAATTCACAAATTCATACCTGGACCGAGCTGGACAACATAAAATTCACACAAATTCATACATAGACCGAGCTAGGTCCAACTCTAGCTCGTTAATTCTGAGCTAGTAACGAGCTGTTTTGTTAACAGCTCGAACAAGTAATAAATGAGCTATTAGCAATTGAGTCACATATGAGTTCCGATCAATTCACGAGCTTCTTTTGTCGGCTCTACAAACGATATAATATTCTCATGGTTAGGTCCGAGTCAACCTCAGCGAAGTACCTTGGTGCGCCCATTTTGACAACATCGGTTGCCTTTGATTTTCTAATAGCGGCTATAGCGTCTCGCTTATCGGGATGGAGAGCCCGGTTGTTATCTCAAGCCAGGCGAACAGTACTCATCAAGGCGATGCTACAGTCTATCCCCATCTACTACATGGCAACTACAAAAATCCCAGCACAGGTATTTCAAAAATTGACATCCATGATAACCAAATTTTTCTGGGGAAAGATGCAACATGATAGATACCTGGCGTATATCGCATGGGATAGGATGGCAGTACCAACTGGTATGGGGGGGTTGGGATTCAAAGATCTTGAGTCAATGAACAAGGCTTTGCTTTTGAAGTTTCTCTGGAGGCTGGCGTCCCAAACAGACTCTTTGTGGGCCGAGCAAATCAGGGCCAAGTACTTACCAAGAAGTGAACTGTGGCATTCTAAGCGCACGTACCAGTGCACAGTTTTCTGGCGAGCTATGATGAACTTAAGGGAAACCCTTTTTCCATTGGTGTCGTGGAAGGTAGGTGATGGCCGACTATGCCCCGCTTTTGCTCAGCCTTGGCATCCAGGGTCGGTACTACTCGAACCTCACAATCAGCAACAAAGGGCATTAAAAATAGGAGACCTGTTGCAAGAATCAGGTAATGGATGGGACCCTGGCAAGCTCATGCTGTATTTTGGATATGAAAAATGTATGCTAATTCTTGGGTCTGTAAATCCACCAACACCGGACACTGGCCATGACAGGTTAATGTTCTCGGGTAACTCCAATGGGGCCTACACCGTTAGAAAGGGATATCAGGCAATTAGGGATTGCGGCCAAATTGGAGATACATCCAGGAAAGATGTATGGCAGCTAATCTGGAAAAAGGGCAATGTCCTACCAAGGGTCAGACTCTTCATCTGGAAGCTGCTACAAAAGGCCCTGCCCCTAATGGAAATCTTGGCATCGAGGCTGTCAACTGTGGACCCAACCTGTGCAACCTGCGGGGAGGCAGTTGAAGATGTTCACCACTTCCTGTTCATTTGCCCTTTCTTCAGAGGATGTTGGTTAATGGGTCCAGTGCCCATTAGAACTGATTTACTTCCCCTCAATACTGATGAAACCATATTAACACTAAGCCGACGGCTCTCTAATCTGCAATGGACGGATGCGGCAAATGTCATTTTGTCTCTATAGAGATGTCGTAATGACAAGATCTATGGTGCCAAAACTCCAACTGCTGAGGTTTTTCTAAAGTACTTCAATAATATTTCTTTAGAAACAATGATTTCGGATTTGGGTAAGAGTACCATACCGGATACGGTACGGCACAATCCGACGCAGCAATCAGAGTTTCAATGCTATTGTGATGGCTCATGGCTGCAAGATTGGGAAGGGGGATATGGGGTGGTGCTCACTAAAGGAGAACAGCTGTCAGCATACACAGTGGGGGCGCTACCGGCTCTCTGTGTACTACAGGCGGAGGCGCATGCGCTGAGGCAGGGACTGATACTGGTAAAGGAAACAGGGATATTAACATGTGATTTCTTCACCGACTCGGCAACTCTGGTAAATTTGGTAACTCAGTATCAACCTCCGGTAGATGTGGATTGGAGGGCATATCGGGAAGTATATGAAACTTGGGAGATGCTCAAAAGAAATGAGGGCTTCAAGGATTCTCATGTGTCAAGAAGCCACAATGAGTTGGCTGATTACCTGGCAAAGAAGAGGCATGCTCTGAGGACAAATTACACGGGCTATACATTCCCCATGTTTAATCAATAGAAATACGATTATCTGTTTGGTTGTTTCAAACAGTTTCTAGTGGGTTTGGAGGAAGTTTTGGAAAATGAAAAGTGTTGTAATGCCTACGAGCTTAAATTGTTCACAAAAAAAAAAACCAAATATCTCATTTTCCATATTAAATTTGAATCGTCAATTTAAAAATTGTTTGTTCCTAAAAACGATGTAGTTTGTAGTATAGTTGTAAGGTGATTGTTCAAATGTTCGGAGACATATCTTATTGTACTTCAATAATTGTTAAGTTCCTTCCATCATTTTAATTTTTTAATTATGTATATTAAAATTTAATTGAATTTTCTTCTCTTGAAGTTTTTATATAGTTTGGTCTATTTATATAAAATTAAATATTTGCTTTTAATCTGGTGGTTAAAATTACTCATTGTAATGGTAAGAGAAATTGAGTTGACATTTTTATTAATATTCAAAATTAATTATAAAATAACAATTATACCCATGTTAGCTAGGTATTTTTAGAAATGTCCAAACCGGACATTTTTTGGCCGGTTCCAATTGTTTACTCAACTGGTAAAAAAATAGCCGGTTCCAATTGTTTTCTCAACCGGCCAAAAAATGACCAGCTCGGGTGTATATCAAAGAATGGTCAGGGGTCCGAATTTTTCACCAAAACTTCACTCACAAAATTCACACTATCTCTCCTCACTTTCTCTTTCTCCAAAACTTCTCATCTTCTCACATTTGCATGTAAGTCCCTTTATTTTTTTTTTTAATTTATTTTAAGTCCAAAATGGATGTAAATTGATATAATTTGTTAGAAATGTACTAAAATTAGTATAATTTAGTTCTCAATTAGTTTTAATTTGTGTTAATTAGTTGTCAATTAGTTTAATTGGCATAATTTTAGCATATTTAGTATATTTTAGTTTTAATTAGTTTAATTAGCATAATTTAGCATAATTAGCCAATTTTAGCATAATTTAGCATTTTTTAGTTCAATTAGTATATTTTAGTTTAATTAGCTTAATTTAGCATAATTAGCACATTTTAGCATAATTTACTTTAATTTAGCATAATCAGCATAATTTAGCATAATATGCTTTAATTTAGCACAATTAGTATAATTTAGCATATTTGAGCATAATTTAGCATATTTGAGCATAATTTAGTATATTTTAGTATAATTAGCTTAATTATGCTATTTTACTATAATTAGCATAATTTTGCGTAATTTAGCATATTTAAGCATAATTTAGCATATTTTGATATAATTTAGCATAATTTAGTATATGTTAGCATATTTTAGCATATTTTAGCATAATTAGGATAATTTAGCATAATTAGCATAATTTAGCGTAATTAGCATAATTTATTATATTAGCATATTTTAGCTTAATTTATTATATTTTATTATAATTAGCTTAATTTAGCATAATTATCATGATTTAGCATATTATACTAAAATTAGCATAATTGAGCACATTTTAGAATTATTATCTTAACTTAGCATAATTAGCACATGAATTTTAGCATAATTAGCATATTTTAGCTTAATTTAGCATAATTAGCATGATTTAGTATATTATACTCAAATTAGCATAATTTAGCACATTTTAGAATAATTATCTTAACTTAGCATAATTAGCACATTTTAGCATAATTAGCATAATTTAGCATAAGATTCGACTTATATTTACCGTGAATTGTTATGAAATTAGAATGGCTAGAGGACGGCCCAGGACTCGACCTCAGCCGGTACCAGCTATTGATGATGTGCCGATCGCCACTGATAGCACGGAGCATTTCAGTCCTCTTTTATGGATGCCACATTGCGATCACCGAATCTCACTAGCTTCTCGCGAGGTACTTTACCTTTTTTGGATTAATTTTAAAGTTTAATTTTGGGTGTATTAACTCTGTAATATACTGTGGATACCTTTTTAAACACAGGACACAGCGATTTTGGATGTCAAGTTTCTGCGCATTCATATGTAGTACTACGAGATGATGGATCCGTATCTCATCAACCTGGGATTATAAAATATTGCTACTATACAGAGTGAGAGTGGCATCATCAACGCATCTCTCATTGCAGGACTAATGGAGCGACGGTGTCTCGAGACCCATATGTTTCACTTACCATTTGGAGAGATGACGGTGTCACTTCCAAAAGTCAATGCCCTATGGGGTTTGCCTATTAGTGGGACACCCGTCGGTGGTGTATCTAACAGGATCTGATCCAAGCAAGTTATGGGGGAGTAGTGGGACATCTAAATACCATTTGCAGATTCCACCATCGAGGAGATTCAGCGGTAATACTTGTAAACTCTTTCTATTAAATGTTGATATTTCGAACAACGATTTATTAGATTTTTATTATCTACTTTGCATTGCAGATATAGACAGGGATACATGATGGACCACTTTGGATTTGTCATGTTTGCTGATTCTAGCAGTGATGCTGTCCCGATGATGTATCTGCCGCTGCTGGAGGACCTTGATAGGCTGTCGAGGTACAACTTGGGTAGGGCTGTCCTAGCCCACCTGTACCATAGCCTTTGTCATGCTTGTAAGATAAGTCTCTACCTATTTTCTTATTTTTTTTTCTAGATCAAGCTAAAGACCTTGACAGCTAACATTCTTCAAAATGCAAAATGAGGCGTAGCAAATGTATGGGCCGATTTTGTTGCTGCAGCATTGGTCATGGTCACGGCTATCGGTGGGCTGTCCAAGACCGAATGAGCCCAAACCGAATTGTGGACAGCCATATATTCATAGTGCCCTGCATATGGCAAGAAATGGCACGGTACCCACAACTACGTTGATCAAGGTCACGGCCGTCCCTTGGGTATTATACTGATCCAAGCACAGCTGTAGAGTCTAGTTCCAGAGCAGGTTGTCTAGACTCCATACGATGCACTGTACGAGAGTCAGAGATTTCCAGAGGTTACACTGGTTCAGCGGGATAGCTGGTGGTACAGGGACCGCTAGTCTGCTTCTGGATTGTGGAGCATCACTATCCAGATTAGGTCCTCCGTTAGTTCGAGGAGGTGCCATTGATTTCTGTAGATCTGGATTTGCCGAGGTATGAGATAAAGAGGCTACACCAGTAAGTCATATATTCTATTATTTCATATCACCATATTACTCATTACATTTGTATTACAACTAACATGTTCCTTAGAGGACTAAGCACACGGCACTGGGCAAAGACTGGAGTCTGTTCTGGGCTGAGTATTATCAGCGGGCAAAGCATCCGAGATTGGAGAAGATGTGGCAGATGTCAGATGAGGTTACATAGACCCAGGGACATCCGAGATTGAGACTATGGTGTCTACCTTCGCGATCGGATTGATATCAGGCATGAGGGTTACACCTCCAACGGTCGTTGTTGGGCTCACGCGGTAATGTACCCAAAACCATATATTTTTTTATTAACTGATTGGTTTATAAATTTTTGACCTAATAAATTATTATTTTTGCAGCTATTAGTGGCGCTCAAAGGTGTTGCGCATGGCGTCAAGATGTTGGGAATAAGGGGTTGGAGAGCTATCGAGTGCATGAAAATAAAGGACCATGCCGTACTCGTTGAGGATATCGGGCATGAGGGGCAAATCATCAATATGTTACTGTAGGGTGCAGAAAGTTGCACAGCGGAATGGAAGGTGTGTGCATATGTTAAATATCTTAGGGTTCAATGCTCTCAGTTTTCAAGACATAGAGAGAACACCGAACTTGAAACATTTATTTTCTTTCTACAATTCCTTCTGGTTCACCCTCGACAGACCTACTCTCCATAATCAGTCTATCGAGAGAGTTTATTGATTGTGGGGACGTTTAACTCCCAGCCGGCGCAAGCCCCCGCTGTTAATTACATCAGATGACCCTTCCAAGCCATGCTGAACACCTCGTCCATTCCAGGATTTGAGGCCTATTTTATGTGAATTGAATAATGGGGCTAAAAAGGGGACTCATGTATTGACCTTGATTTTGATTTGATTTTCTTGGTTTGGATATGTGTGTATGTGTGATTTCATATTAAAATAATGTTTATTATATTTTAAAATAGGAATTTGGATATTTGAGAAGTGTATATACATTGTTTATTCACATTTGACTCATAACATATTTATTCACATCTTTTTGTTAATAAATGAGATTGTTTAAATTTGAAGAAAGGGTATTTTGGTCATTTCAGGATTTGGATGGTACTTGGACATATTCAATTTTAATTTAGAAACATGGAGAATTCAATTTGGGTTCATTTGGAGGTGGTTTGAGTCAATTCGGACTTGAAATGAAGAAGTTATGGCCAAAAAGGACTTATTTGTAAGAGTTTTAATCTTTCAAGGGCTTGTTTATAAATTCTGGAGGATTGGGCTTTGTGATTTGGAGTTTTGATGGGGTTTTGTATGAAAGTTGGGCCTTTAAGGGCTTTGTTTGACAATGTTTTAGGCTGTCAGGGACCTATTTGCAAATTCTGAGGGGTTGCGCTGTGATTACAATTTGTCAGAAGGGCTTATTTGCAAAAGATGTTTAATTTAATGATTTTTATTGATTATCTGGGTATCGGGCTTTGAGATGTGTGCTTTCAGCTTCAAGATCTGTAGTGGGCCTGGGATCAAACATCAAGATTCGGGTTCAAGACTTTTAGACTTAGTTTGGAATTGCTGATTTTTCTGTTTTAATTGCTGAACTTTGAAAATTCATATAAAATCGAAATAAAATCATAAAAATATGAAATTTGTGTCCATTTTGTGTATTTTGAGGTCCTTTATTTAATCATGATATTTTTTCTTTGATTTGATTTTCCAGTCAGTTAGTACTGTCCATTTACCAGCAGCAGCTTTATTTTGTTTAAGTGCTGATTTTTCTGTTTTTAAACCTGAACTTTGAAAATTCATATAAAATCGAAATAAAGTCATAAAAATGTAAAATTTGTGTCAATTTTGTGTGTTTTGAATTCCTCTATCTGATGATGATGTCCATTTTTCATTTTGGTCCCTGTATCAGTTCAGACTGTTATGTTTACCAGAAAGGGTCATTTTGGCACTTTTGAGTGCTTTTTCTTGTACCAATGGTACATGCTTTGGAATTTGATATTGGTGCTGCACATTAGTTGGTACCAGAAGCTAACTAAAGGTCCTCTATCATGGCTGGTTGCTATTTATCACATCTTCAAGTAGCTTTTAGGCTACAAATTGATATAAGCAAAGAGGGAGAGTAAAATCCAAAGATCTAAAATTCATTGTATTATGATTTTAAATATCAAAAATCTGTCAAAAGATAGTTTTATGCAGGGAAGCCCTGATTTTGTTTAAAATCATGTTTTTGATGTTTTGAAGGACATATCATAGAGATTTTCTTAGATTTAGAGATGCAAATGTCATGAACAAGTATAACTTATTGTTTATTTGCATTTTAAACCTTCAATCTCTCACTATTTATATATTCAAGATATTTAATTTCTTTTTAGCTCATTTGCTCAAGAAATTAAATATTATTTCGTATACAAATTGGTCCAAAAGGGTAAATCATTGAAATATCATAGATTTAAAGCATAAATGACATATTATAGCCAATGCTAATGTCTTTTACACTTTAGACCTCAATTTCTCACTATTTGCACATAGTTTTTAATTTTGCCAACATTTATGCATATGGATGCACTAATTATTGACTAAATCAATCACTTTGTGCAAGTAGGCCCTTTGATCATTTAGGTTGAGAGAGTAATAGGGGAGACCTCATGGCTCAACCCTACTACCTCTTGTGTTTAATTTTTTTTGTATTGTCACTTTATTATTCTTTTAACTTCTTCATAAGATAATTAATATAGCTTCCATATGAAGGGAGACCTCATGGCTCAACCCTCATACTTCTACTACTTAATTATTTTTAGAAGAAGCTAAAAGAGTTAAAGAAAGAAAGAAACATCAAAGGTTAAAGCTTTATCATTTTTTTTATTTCATAAGCTCCAAGAAAAAGAGATGATAAAATATTCGCATATACATATATATTAATGCTTATATATATTTTTTTAGAAAGGGAGGCAGAGAAGGCAAGAAGAAGAAAAGAAAAATCATATTTTTAATATATTTTATTATTATTTTCATGAAAGATGCAAGAAAAGGAAGTAAAAATATTTTATTTGATCATCAAGCTACATATTTCGTTTTATTCATCCCATGATGAACTAGAAACTATGTAACTCTCTCATTTATCCTTTTTGAAAGCTTTAAATAGAGAAGAAAATGAAGGAATGAAGAACAAGATCAATACAGTAAAGAAAGGGAAGAAGAATTCATCAACAAAAATCTTTATTTCGATTTTATAAACATACACATCCCTCAGCTCCTAGGTGCTTACATGTTTAGGTATTAAATACCTCTCTAATTTGCTGAAAATTTAAAAAGCTTGAAAGCTTACTCTAAACTATGGAATTTTGAGGCCTTTTGTATATGAACTTAGTAGCAGAGGTTTTTGAGTGGGTTGTGAGTTGTTTTCTTCTTCATTTTGGGTGCCTTATATAGGGCAATATTAGGGTTTTCGGGTTTGGGGTTCCTGATGTATCTTTTGCTATGCACACCAGGTGCTTGATCAAGGGTCTGGATCACTTGGCTTCACACATTCATGCATATCTGGTAATGGCTGTCCAATAAGGATGTAGCATGTCATTGATCCTTGGATGATTTTCAGCCTTTAGATTGATTTTCAATTTGGTGTACCGCATCTCAGCCTTTGATTAACCGGCTATGCATGGTAACACTCAATTTTCATGCTCCTAGTGTCTGGGAAGAAGATTCTTCTATTTTGGGCGCTTGTGGGGAGTGTATGACACGTGTCCTGAAGATTGGAATGTTTGGAGAGCATCTACAGGTTGGCGCTGGCTCCTTGCCGTTTCTCTTGATTTTTTTTTCTGTTAGGAGAAGAAGGAAGATCCTTTCATCTATGTGGGCATGGAGTACATGAGCCGTGAGGCTGACTAGGAGTTAGTCCATGTGGACCGAGTTTGTGGGAGAGAGCATGGAGTGTGTGATTCGAATTGGGTTCGGTTTACACAGCAGCAGCAGCTCAATTCATTCAATCATTTTGTCTTTATCTATTTTGAATTCAATTTTTTTTGCTTTGGCCCAATGCAATTTCGGCAAGGCCCATTAATAACTCACCATTATTTTTTCTTTAGCCCAAGCTATAGCCGAACCAAACTATATTTCTCTGGTCCGAATATGTTTGCTGCCTAGAAATGATTAAACCATGATATTGCATTAAACTATGATATTTCATTATCTCGGTTAGAAATCAATTCCATGTAGACTATTCTTTGATCCTCTCCAATTAGAATATCAATGGATACTCCATTCCTTCCATTTTTTATTTATATATATATATTTTTATTTTTTTTATTTTTTTATAAATCCCGACTTTTTAGGGTCAAACAGTTACGAGACGCCCGAGAGAATATCGACTGGCAGGCGATAGATCCGTACGAGCATGATGACCCGAGAGAATATTGACTGGCAGATTCTATCTCCCCTCAAGAGCAACCACAATGGGACTACCATCGTTGGGTATTGTCCATGATTGACTGGCATACCTACAATGACGAGCAGAGACGTCCAGTGTTATCTCCGGTATGTCATATTTTTAATCTGTCAAGTTAGTACAAATTTCTTCTTTCAGAGCAAAATTAGATTATTTGTATGTTTGCAGGGTCCGCAATACATGCCGCCACCGCTAGCGCAGCAGGAGGCTCTAGAGTTTGAGCCTATAGACGTGGAGTGGCTATCATTCAGTATGGATGATTTTCATAGCCTTTTGATGAAGCCAAAACATATAGTGAAAATCTACATCTTTTCTTTCGAAAAATGGCGAAAAGCGAATGCAAAGTAGACATTTTCCTGATTTATTTACCGCAAAAGTGTTTTTAGGTCTTTTTGGCAGGTTTTTGAGAAAGTTGTGTATTTAGGCCAAAAACAGAGCAAAAGTGTCAAATTTAGGCTATTTCTGAATATAGCACCAAAACAGGGCATCACATGGAGCATGCAACACCTCACACGAAGTACACGACATGCGAAATGACAAGATTACAACAAAATCCGCTAAGTCAAGAAGTCGTGCAGGGTCCCCTATACCGCATGCGGCATAGTCTTATGCCGCACGATCCGTGGACTCAATCCGTGGACTGTTTTGACTCTATCAAATCTCCACCATTGATGTTATTTTTGGCAGGAATCTTCTGAATATACGAGATTGCTTCAGCGATAAGCTTTCATAGCTATTTTTGGCTTAATTTGAGCAAACTTGAAGTGCACTCCAAGTTTGCACCACCTCCACTACTTAGAGAGAGAGGTTCATCCATCTTCAATTGGGTTGTAATTTATGTTCTCTTTATTTTATTCCTTATATTTTTCTATGGCCATGAGTAGCTAATTCTCTCATCTCTAGTGTGAGGGTTGTACTCGAATTCTAAGTTATGTTTTAATATAAGTTTATGTTTTGTTTATGTTGATCTGAGTTTGCTTTATTATTTAAATTCCTTTTTATTAAATCCTTGCATACATAGTTCTGTCTACTATATGCTAGCAAGCCTCCACATACCAATAGGTGTATGATTTCATTGCATCCCGGTGTGAGTGGGATAATGCATGTAAGTATATGTAACACTTCGGCTAACGAGGCCTGACTGCGGTTCAAAGACTAGGGTAGAACCCAGTGGGCTTCCTTGGTAGGATAGCGTAAATTGGCAATTTAGATTATATTAGGAAACACCTTAATTAGGTAGGGTCTTTGAGATATTTAATTGTGGGGTAGAATAAGGAATGATTAATTGTGTTTGTGTGAGAAAGATAATTGCATACCTAGGATACTTAGAATTGATAGCTCAAAAGGCAATCGCAAGATCGGAAAACCTTTCAAATCGCATAAGCAAAGACCCAGTAAGCCTGCGGAGTGGTGACAGTGCCGCATGCGATAGTGACAGTGCCGCATGCGAGGTAGAGAGACGTCTGAATTTATATTTTACATAATTTAGAAGTAGATCACCTATCCCTAAATAATCTCTATTTAATTGTTTAACCTAAACCTTAGCACAATTAGCACCACCGCATAAACCTTGAGGGTATTGAACCTTACCTTTTTATTATTAAAAACTATTTTAAACTTGTTTTCAAAACCCCTCAAGTACCTAGACTAGTGAAAATGGTTAGAAATCTAATACATTATCCCTGTGGATCGACACCCCAATTATACTACACGGTAGAATCATGTGCTTGTGATCTGAACGCAAGTAGAATTAAGGTTAAAAGGTATATTAATTTATACTGAAAGTTAGTAGTTCAATTTGGAATTATCACCTTTCACCCGTTCAGTCACCGGGACGACGACGATATGCTATAGAGAGGCTACACGATAGAGAGGCCAGTGGTAGTGGGTCACAGACTTACCCTGACTATGCGACTGAGTTGGCAGTGTCATCTTCTCTACAACCCCGCCAATCACTAGGGGCGAGGATGAGAATGTCTGGGATACCGCAGTCCGGATGAGTAGAGAGGCCGAGGCCGATGTCGTTACACCTGATCAGGAAATCTAGCAGGGACTACCTGATCAAGGAGTATAGGAGGGACTACCCGACAGAGCTAACAGGGGAGTGCCGGCATCGCGATGGTCCCCCTCTAGTGGTCGTCGCCGCTGACCATAGGTTTTTATGGTAGTTTTAGTTATATTATTTTGTAGTATTTATATTTGGTATACTATGTTTGGTATTTTATGTGGATTAGATTATGGTATTTTTATTGTAGTAATTATATATATTTTTATATATTTTTATGCTAAATTATACTAAAAATAACTAAATTATACTAAATTATACTAAAATAAACTAAATTATGCTAATTATGCTAAATTATACTAAAATAAATTAGTTTTGTTCGAATAGATAAACAACAAAGCAACAATAACAAAATACTAAGTCTACAACATAAAATCTAACAATCCAAACATAACTACAAAGCCAAATATAAAATATTACAATCCGGTCTAACATAAATACTACGAAGCATATTCTCATATGAGAAAGACTATGGCTTACGAGTAGTGGAACTTTCTCCTGTCGTCTCCGAAGGCTTGCAGCAGCACGCAACACACTCCCAAATTTGGAGACGATAGTCGTTTACCAAATCTACATTATTGTCAATACATTGGAGTGAACGGCTATGCCACAGAGATGACAAAATAATATTTTCGCAATATCTCCTTTGACAAGACATGCGGTGCACACTTCCAATTTAGGTGGAGGGTCGATATCGCCGAAGTTCTTGTCAAGAACGTTTCTAATAGTCGGATCATCTGTGGTTATGTATTCTTCAACATCTTCGGGTGGAAGAAAACGAAATAAATGTCTCTTCAAGGAGGCTTCACCCATCCAAAAAAATTTAGCGACGGATATGCGACTATTGCGTGCCGTTTCACTTGCTCCTTTTCGAAGTTCGAATTTGGGTGCCATAGACTAAATAATTTCTAAAAAACATTAAAAATTAAAAAAATAAAAAAATAAAAAATACCTCAAAATCGCTTCTGAAAATGCCTTTTTCGTCTCGAAAATCTCTTTCTCTTTCTCTCTTTCTCTTCCTCTCTTCTGGGGAGTTTGAGTGAGTTGTGAAAGGGAGGAGAGAGAAAACGGGATATTTATAGATTATGAAAAAAAAAAATTCTCAACCGGCCAAAAAATGACCGGTCCTAATTTTAATCCCGGCCGGCCATTTTTTGACCGGTTTGGGCATTTTTAAAAATACCCAGCTAACCTGAGTATAATTATTATTTTATAATTAATTTTGGATATTAATAAAAATGTGGGAAAATTGAGTTTAAATTGAGTTTACATTTTTTTTTTCAGTTTTTCTTCTAATAAGTTCCGTCCCTGCAAGTGTTAATTAGGTTTTAATATATTGATGAGTCCGGCTAATATGACATTGGTGTCATTCCAAATTCAATAACACCACATCGTATACCGTTGGATCTGCTTTAATATCCGTGCAAAACACTAGTGTCTTTAATATTCGTGCAAAGCACGGATATTAAAGCAGATCCAACGGTATACGATGTGGTGTTATTGAATTTGGAATGACACCAATGTCATATTAGCCGGACTCTATATTGATACCTCTCATCAGTTACTAATTTCAATGAAATCGGTGGAACTTTTTTCCACTTAACAAAAACAAAAATTGTTCGTTCCTCGTTAATTTGTCTTGTAAATTTCGATCAGACTCGCAATACTAAATGTCCGATTTTGAAACAACCTCATCCTCTTCTGTTTCCGGCCGAGAGAATACTCGTGTAGCCATCTCTTATCGTCAGTCAATGTTACTCATAATCACCACTTGAGTGGGATCGAGGTCTCTTTGTACGTGTTATGTGACTCGTGAGTCATGACTACCACTTCAGTGACTCATGTTTATTATAACTCTTTTTTTGCTCAAAATTAATTGTTACCTATTAGCGTTGGGATTCGGCAGCAAGTGCTGTGCTCTCCCACTTGTCTACCATATGTGACATATCATATATCTCTATATCGCTTAGACTGAAGCTATTGCCGAGCTAGCACATCCATAGTTGACTTGACTTTTATGTCCACCGCATATTACCAATTAAACTAGAGTGGGGTTAGGTAGAGCGGGAAAAATGACATGGCACGCGTGTCAGTTACGTGTCGTGACTCGCGTGTTCTGTGTCGTGCTCATCTTTTGAAACTTTGGCACGGCACGGCACGTGAAAGATTTAGTCATGGCATAGCACGTCACGTAGTCACGCGAGTCACGTGTAATTAGGACCATTAAATATTGATTTAATGGTGAATCTTGAATAAACTAACATAAATTATGATTAAATGGTCACGCGAGTCACGTATGGTCACGGCACGTTTAGGCACGGCGTGACCATTCGCGTGCCGTGACCACTCCTTGACATTTTGGTCACGGCACGGCACGTGAAAAATTAACTTGGTCATGGCACGGCACGAGACCAAAATCACCACGTGTTAGTCACGACGACATGGCACGTTTTTTCCACTGTAGGGTTAGGTATTATGCAGCTTACATTACATAGCGTTGGGTACTATGAATCTATATCTTCATTTTAAAATTTAAATAATTGATTAAAATATTTTAACATAATCTCCATATAAAAATAGACTTACATATCAGATTTTATATATTTTTTAAAATTATTTTAATATTGTTTTAGTATTTAAATAGATAGAAAATCACTTAAAAATTATTTTATTATTTAGATATATTTTTACTATTATTTTACTAGTTTCTGCATATCTAAGAAAATATAAAGAAATTCTAAAAATATAAAATTTGATCTTTAAGTGCATTTTCATATGGACATCATGTTTAACAGTTCAGATCACTTGAACATTGAAAATAGAAATATGAAACCATACAATCAGTAATATATGCATATTATCATAGCCACACTTATTGAACAAAATCAAAATCAATTAACAATTATGAATGAGCAAACTAGTTGAACACAATTAAAATCAGAATTACCACAGTTGAAAACCTTTTGTTGCGTCAATTTTTTTCTAAAAGGATATTGGGCTCTGACGGGCATCGAAGGCCCAATACCACTTAAATTCCCTAATAAAAAAAAAAAAACCCAGCGCGAAACCTCACAAATTCAACAATCAAAAGCCTTGTACAAGCCCACCAAGAAAGGAACATCAGGACCAGAGCAAGCCAGACTACAAATAACCCAATACCCGTTGGGCTGCCACAAAACAATCTGTCCCAGGAACCCGAACCCGAACCCGCAACCCCCTACCCCCCACCCCCACACACAAATGGAAGGTTGATACTAGAACTGTCAATGAGCTAGACAAAGTTGGAACTCGGTACAAGCTAGAGAACGAGCTGAGCAAAACTGAGCCGAGCCATCTCATTTATTATGAGTCGCGGATGGATCACACATTTTCATCTATTTTGTATTGTGAGCCGAGCATATACCACATTTTGGTCCATTCATTTTGGTCTATTTTGTATTGTGAGCCGAGCATATGCCACAAATTTAGGGAAAACAATATTCTTCTTGCAACAAGTTTTATCATCTTCTTATGGACACAAATAATATAGTTAAATACTTGAAAAATAGCTTTATCTTCTTCTTGTAACGAACTGAGCTAGTACAAATCAAACTAAGTCAAACTTAAATTTGCTAATGACAAGTTGAACCATAATCGAACAAACTAATTATGAGCTTTTCACAGATAATATCAAACGAGCTACAAACTTTTCTAAACCATAATCAAGCAAACTAACTACTAACTTTTTGTGAACCGATCTCAAGCGAATTACACTTTTTTTTTTAACCAAAATCAAGCGAACTAATTAAGATCTTTTTTTTATGCCTCATCCTTACACAAAATAATTACTAATTCTGAAATGACCTCGTTACGGACTTCGGCTATATGGACAATATAAAATTCGTAAAAAGTTGAAAAAACTTTTGTGGCCTCACAACAATGACGCGTACTATTATTGGTAAACATCATTAAAAATGCCCATTGCTTTTACCAACGCAAGGAGTAATAGGCTGTTCGGGGCCGCTTAATTTCTGGTTGAAGTTGCAGATCGCAATAGCATTGTTCGGGATTTAAGTATTTTTTTTTATTTGTACAGAAAAATAATAAAAAAGATTCGTCCTGAAACATGTTGTTGCGGTTCTGATCTAAACATGTTGTTTTTTGATTTGTCATGGTTCGTACGGGAAAATGCCTTTTTTTTACCATTTATTAAGGAAAATAAAAAAAGTAACATGCTTCAGAAAAAAAAAATATCAATCTTCCTAATTGATAGGTTTGTGAAAGCTAACAAGTCATTTTTCTACTGTTGATGCATATACAACGATATGTGGAACTGGTATTCTCTGTATGGTATTCTCTGTAGTACTTCACGGTGGGTCCCACTACTTTACGGTTTGAAATTTACTCTCAATCGCTTTGAGATTCAAGCTAACACGTATGACAGTATTATTTATGCAAAGTTAAAAGAACGGTCTGGATCCACTAATTAGGAGATTATTCTAAAAGATTTCCTTGTATACGAATTCGTGACATTTGGGTATATACTTATGCAGGGGCAAACTGTCAGGGTAGGGCACTTATCGGATTCAAATAGCTAATTGGATTCAAACCCATTAACTTATCAGATACACAATTACAACTCAATCCCTATAACTATATTTATTATAAAATCTGTTATAATCATAACATCGATTGACACAACATTGAAATAATTTTAGTAAGCTAATTAAAAATTTGTTTGGCACAATTCAAGGTGGGACTGTTCTTAGCCAATTAGCAAAAGTCAAAGTTTAAATAAAAATTTAACCGAAATATAAGTGTTGAATAATAAAAGGCACAAAAAGTTCGGCCAACTCATTTCTTAGAATTGTAATAATAGGCCCCACCATGAGATCTTTCTTGCTCTCTTATTCTCTTTCATTCTATTTACGAAATAGAGTATCGCATATCCAAAAAAACGAAATACATAGAATCGACCAAAACTCAGAAGTAATCGATTCAAGAATCGGACTAAGTCGAACTAGGGGTAGGCACTACATCAAATCAAGGGTAGGCATATTGAACAATTAGTGCTGGATCGAAATAAAAAATTCAAATTCAGAAGTAAACACTTACCTACCCCAATTTGTACATGGATCTACCAATGTACTTATGCAAGCGTCAGAAGTAAATAAATGACCGATTTGCCATAAAAAACCAACCAATTAGAAGGCTCTATAAACATAAATATAATTTTTATTTATTCTAATAAATAATAAAATAGATACTCTATAGATTTAAAAACGAGTTTTAATAGAAATACAATAAAGTGGTAATTTTTTTTAACATTTAGAAGAGTAATATGATACTATGAAGTTTAGAGAAAAAAATACGTAATTTAGAAGTTATCAAGGGGTATACCTGAAATTCCCGTTCGAACCATGGAACTAGGGGTGTAAACGGTCGGATACGGATCAAATAGTGGCCTTACCGTATCCGTTATAATTTTTCGGATACGGATACGAATACGGATAGTCTCGGATACGGATACGGATCGGATATTAAACGGATACAGATACGGATCGGATATCAGATGGAAACGGATACGAATATGAATATAATTCGGATAATTAAAAATAAATTACTAATATACATTTTAATAAAGAATAACATCAAAATATAACTTCTTTCATTCATAAATTATATCTAATATTTTTCATAAGAAGTTCGTTGATTTGGTAAAAAAAAAAAAAATTAATTATATATTTTTTTTAAATCCCACACTGCCACACTGCATTCAAAATTCAATTAATTCCGACAAAAAGGTTTCATTAACTTTGAATTAATTGTGACGCCATCGCTGCCTCATCACGGATTAATTAATTCAAATGTTGCAAGTTGCAATCGTATGTTCATAAATAAAGCTGATGAAAATTGGAATATGAAACCATAATCTAAATAACAATTGTAACTAATTAATGACTCCAGTCCTGACGCGGGATTCCAAATATTAAACAAGTGATAATGAATACAAGTACTAAAAAATAATGGAAAAAAGGTGATTGGGAACTAACGACAGGAATGGATTCCAACTTTAAAGCACATGGGGCCAGTTATGGATTCTTTTCAATGATTAATAAATGCCAAAATGTATAACGAGTCACAAATATATATCATGTGGGGATTGATTTGATTTGATGCCACATGCTATATATATTTGGTGAGTATCGATCGGATACAGAATATCTCTTCTCGGTAGGGACCATGACGAAGGGAAGTCGGAGTGAAATTCGGATATCCGAATTAAATAAGTTGTCGGATAATCCGTATCCGGATCCATATCCGGATCCGTATCCGATTCAATATCCAGAACCGTATCCGCATTCATATCCGGTAAAAAATTATCCGAATCCGGATTCGTATCCGAAAATATCCGAATCCGGAATTTTTCGGATTCGGATCCGGATGAATGCGGATAATATCCGATCCGTTTACACCCCTACATGGAACGCGGAAATCATATCCTAAGATAAAATAATATTTTCTTATAGATCCGGACCGTCCGATCAAAAAACGCACGAATATTAAAAAGATCCTGTGCATTTCATCTCAAATCGAATTGGCCCGATTTTGATCGAACGGTCCTGGTCTAAACAGAAATATTCTGTTACCTCACAGGATTTGGATTCCAGAGCACGTGCTTTTGACCTCATCCCTACTCTTCTTTGACCTTCGGACAAGTCCTCATCGACCCAGCGCCTTCGTCTGATTAAATTCACAAACCCCCCTCGAAAGATTCCCCAATCTTCAACCCACAATCTTCTCCTTCTCCCTCTCCCTCCAGTCAACAATGGAGCACACCAGCTCTATCCTCAACCCCAACCCCAACCCCAACGCCTACACCTTGGACTCGCCGCACCCAGTCTACTCCATGGCGTTCTCTACCTCCGCCTCCGCCCCCTTCCGCCTCGCTCTGGGCTCCTTTCTCGAAGAGTACAACAACAGGGTCGACATCGTGACCTTTGACGAGGAATCAACGACTTTTCGAGCCGAACCAGCTCTCTCCTTTGACCACCCGTACCCAGCAACCAAGCTTATGTTTCACCCTCGAGAGATTCCCGGCTCCACATCGTCCCTGATCGCGTCATCAGGTGATTTCCTGAGACTCTGGCAAGTAAACCATGACGGGGATGGTGCAGGGAAGAGCGAGCTCAGGTCAGTGTTGAATAATAGCAAGTCCAGTGATTTCTGTGCCCCTCTGACGTCATTCGATTGGAATGATGCGGAACCGAGGCGGATCGGTACATCATCTATTGATACCACGTGTACTGTATGGGATATCGAGCGTGGTGCTGTCGAGACTCAGCTCATTGCACATGATAAGGAGGTGAGGATGCAAGTCATTGTATATTTAGGTACCTTTTCTGATTCAAATTGTATTGATAATGGTTGTAGTAAACCATCCATGCTGTCGAAACCAGATTTTAGTTTGTGGGACACACCAGTACCAGTTGTGAAATGTTGCACTGGTCTCAGGGCATTACTGATTGAGATAGAAACATTTCAGGAGTAGACAGTGTATGGAGGAAGTTCAGCAAAAAATTTAGTAAAAAATAAAAAAAGGTTCAGCTAACAAGGAAAAATACTTGGGCCAAAACAAGCCATGGGATGTGAATTACTATAGAAATATTGCTTGTATTATTAGAGATTATAATGCATGCCAGTACTGTGTCTACACTAGGACCACTCAGTGGATGGAAATCTTGTACATAAGTATATAAGACTATTGGTCAAAAAGAGGGAATATGAAAAAAAATGCACACATTATTTTTTTTTTCAAGTTTACAAGTTGCTATGAGCCGGACAATATAATAAAATATCAGTCTTTTTGTATATGAAAGAATGCCACAAAGTATATAATAACTCAGTGAGGAAAATTATTTTCCTTACTTCCCAGTTTACATTTGTGGTTATGATGTCTCACTACAGTATAGTTCAAAAATAACAAATTCTTGAAAGACACAAAAATAGGAGATAAAATCATCAATTAATAGAATTGAAAATATAATAACGCTATAATGACAGAATTAATGGCTTTTACTAGTTTGCACCTTCTGGGACATCAAAATATTGACATAATTAGAACACCAGAGAATCAGAAGTCTGAGTCAAGAAGATAAGCTCAAAAATAAGATAAAGGGTAAAATAGTAACCCTAATGCCCTGTACTGAAACTTGCGGTTTCAACACGTGGCAGGTGTATGACATCGCATGGGGAGAGGCTGGTGTTTTTGCCAGTGTCTCGGCCGATAGTTCCGTTCGCATATTTGACTTACGTGACAAGGAGCACTCAACTATAGTGTATGAGAGCCCGCGGCCTGACACACCCCTCCTCCGTCTCGCTTGGAACAAGTCCAACCTTCGGTACATGGCAGCCATCCAGATGGACAGCAACCGCATCATCATCCTCGACATCCGCTCCCCTGCCGTACCTGTTGCCGAGCTGCAGCGTCACCGTGCCTGTGTCAACGCCCTAGCATGGGCCCCGCAGGCACCACGTCACCTCTGTTCAGCTGGGGATGACGGCCAGGCATTGATATGGGAGGTCCCAGCAACTGACACACCAGGGACAATGCTCCCGCCTGAAGGAGTGGACCCAATGCTGGGATACTCAGCACCAGCTGAGATAAACCAGCTGCAATGGTCAGCGGCACACCCGGATTGGATTGGGATTGCCTTTGCGAACAAGGTTCAACTGCTTAGAGTTTAGTTAGACATGGTTGGTTTCTCTACCTCCTTTTCTTTTTTATTTTAATTGATTTACAGAATGAAACATGTAGTTTAAAATAAATAATGTTCTTAACGACGTGCTTTAGTACTCAGATATCACTGTTTTAATTTCGACAATGATATGTCAATAGTAGTTTCAACAGGGTACGAGGTTCCTAGCATTGCTATCTTTTAACGGTTTATTATCTCCGTTATTAATAAACTCTTTTTTTAGGAGCAAGCTAGTATTTACTTTCTCACATATAGTTTTTATCTAACAGTTCCTCACGAGCTGAGCGGGCAAAATCTAGGTTATTAACTCAACTGCGAGTAACCTGACTGAACCAAACCCTCACCCACTTCAAACTTTTTTGAAAAATGTGTGACCCGACCTTGATCAACCTGCAGCTCAAGCTGTCTGAATTTGAATGACCCCGAATTCTGACAGCCCCAAAATCAATTTTATTACGATAATAGGGTGAAACGATCTGGATTACGACTTAGATTGATAATAACCTAAACCGAAGTAATCTAAAACCCTGAAGACTGGATGACCTGAACTGACACAAAAATAAAACTTTCTGACTTAACTGTTCCCTCCTTTTGCCACTATAATAAAAAGGCTAAGACTATGTTTGTCCGTGGATCATGATTTTACTGGCAGCGTAACTTGTTTGTACATTACCTTGATTCTATGTGCATTTTTTTTTCTTTTTTTCTTTTGCTTTCTGTATATTTAGGGATGCTTCTGTTTAATTTGTGCCCCCCCAACCCTAATTAACTTTTACACAATTTTCGTCAAATAGGCTGAAGGTATGAATCAGCTGTACCATACCACATGGTACCAATATTGGTTAATAGATGGTATAAATGTTGTTCTTTCCTTCCATGCAAAATTTTACCGACAGATTCATTGTGTTAATTATTATATTGAAAACTTACAACTTTGGCTTTTTTTTTTGAGTGCTTGATCAGTTGTTTTTTCCTCATTAAGGTCAAGGTCCTTTTTTCAACTGTAGCACTAGTTGTGGATAGATATCTTCTATAGTTCTATTGTTAGATCTGATATATAACTTTTTTGTAATTTCAGATAACCAATATTGCAATGACACTTGTTGCTGTAGATGCTCTGTTTGCTGAGAAACACAAGTGCAAGTGACATGGTAAAAATGTTGTTGTAGAAAACTAGCACATTTGTAAGTTTGGGATGTAAGTTTAAATTCTAGGATCTCTGTTTTTTTTTTCTCTCTCTGTTTCCTGTATGCCTATCGTTTTAGTTTCCTTCTTTATGCAATAATTTAATTTTTGGTAGTGATTATTGTATAGCATTGATACTCAAATCTTTCAAAATATCTATAACATGGGCTTATGATTTCCTTGAGATTTAGGTCTGTCTGAAGTTTTTCCGGTGGCTTTTATCAATTTGGATTTTCTGAATTTCTTAATGTACAATTTTATGGTTCTTAGGAATACGCAAGGAGAAATGGAAAAGGAGTTGGACCAATTGTATCTTGATAATACGAACAACATTTATCAGATAAAAAAAAGTGATGACTTTTTTTTTTGGTTAAAAAGGCCGAAGCCCAGTTTCATTTTACTGAAACAAAGTTCGATTACAACCATCATCAAGTAATCAGGAGGAACAAGCTCCTCTGCTCAAAAGACATAATAACATGCATCAAATAATAACATGGTAAGTCTCCACTGTCTGAAACACAACACACAGAGGATAACTTCTAGCTGAACTCAAAATCCAACACTTCTACGTAGTAAGAAGGATGAGATACACTGATAATCCCAAAAATTTCACTCAGAGATGATCTCTTAAGTAACTACTTCTCTTAGGTATCCTAAAGGTGACTGTTACTGTTGGTCTTCTTCTTCTGGGGGCTGATAAGGAACTATCAGGTCATCTCCTGGAAGTCAAACTCTAAGTGGAATTGCCTCAATAGAGTCTTCAGCAGGCATCCAGTTGCATGTCTCTTCCTGTCCAATAGACCACCAAAGACATAGTTAGTAAAATAATATTCCTAGTTGGTTTAGGAGCTGTATTTTGGAAACATATTTCATTGCGGTGTTTCCATATAGTCCAGCAAGTGGCACAAAACACAATTAGAAAAGCCAGTCTCTGTTTGGATGATAAATTTAAAGCAAAGGTTTTAACATCTTTCATAGTTTGCCAGGATAAGTAGACATTGACTTTATCCAAAACCAAATTTGTTTTGCAAACTGGCACTGTAAGAAAAGGTGATTCACAGAGTCTTATCACAGAACACACATTTCAAAAAACCTTTCCATCCTTTTTTACTCAGCTTTTTCTTAGAGAGGATTCTATTTCTAAACTATAATTCAAATGAAAATTTTTATTTTTGATGGAACAGGTAGAGACCAAAACAGTAAAGGATTATCAATCCCAACACTACCAAGTTTAGCATTTTATATAAAGACTTGACAGTAAATTTCCCTGTTGATTCCCATCTCCAAGAGAGTTTATCAGTATTATGTGTAAATGAAATCTGACTTAGGATGTGTAACAGGTGGTTCCATTCATTGAGGCACACTCCTGTTAAGATTATGCTAAAATAGACATTTTGCTCTTGAGAATTAATAACATCAGATATGAGGATGTTTTTAGAATAACAAATTTCATATAGCTGGGGATAGCTAGAGGCTAAAGGGCATGTATCTAACCAAATGTCTTCCCAAAATCTAACCAAAGAATTAGCTCCAGAAAGATACTGTACATACACTACATTTTCCTAGGTCATCAAGAGCTAAGATATTAGATCAGAAATGGGAGATAGGTGTTGTAGTGGATATAGTAGAGTATAAATGTTGAAATAATGTTTTCCAAGGACTATTGTAAGTAGGTTCCTTATATTTAACCCACCACTTTACTAATAAAGAAATATTCATATCTCTTAAGTTCAGAATTCCTAATCCCTCAAATTCTTTAGCTATACGTACTGATGAAAAAAGTGTTGACTTAGATAAAACAATTATAGGCGTATGTACTTTATAGATTAGTTGTGTCAAGTTTCATGTAATTTTAGTGTTATTTGAATGTACATAGTTATAGTTGATCCGAACTCTTAATTGGCGTGTAAATATTTTTCTTAATTTATGAAACTTGTTCGTTGGTTATTGGCTGACCAACCCTCAAAAAGAAATTTAGTGTTATTTGATATTTCATCAAAGAATTTTAAATAAAGATTTTGTAAATAATAAATCATTGAAAGATAAAATTTGCATCGAATTTTATTATTTTACCTGTGTATAATATGCAAATAGTATTGACAATTATATATCGGTCAAATTTTCAAATTATAAGTTATTTTGATAAGTATGGTGATTGTAATAAATTTGTTGTTGATGAATTTCGACTGTAGAAAGAAAGTAAAGAAAAAGGTTGTCTAGAAGGTACTTGCATTGGCCACCTCTATGAAAATACTGTTTGTCAAGATCAGCCGAAAAGCAAGAGAGAGAGCTACCATATATTGCAACTTTTTTGCGAGAAATGAACTACATCTGACAGTTCTCTTTTCATGTTTAGAAATTGAAAAACCGAATTTTCTAATTGATTGCTTGCATTTTTTTTTTTTCAAAAACAACAAGGATCGAATCATTAATTCGATTCAAGTACTACTAAGAACTATCAAAGATTGTTTAAATATATTGCAAAAATGAAGTTTTTGGGTTGGAAAAAATATCCGAAAATCGTCATTGACCGGATAGAAGCTTTCGGGTGAGGGAAAGGAGAAGAGGAGAGAAGGAAGAAGAAAAAAGAGGTAGTCCGAATTCTGAAATCATGGGTGGAGCGAAACATTGGTTCGATCACTTCCCTTTTCGGATTTTAAGTGTTACCACTTGTTAGTCGTGTAAAGGCGTAATAAAGATGACCGAACTATTAATTTAGTCACCACATACCTGAACCGAAATAATGGTCTGCTACTTGTTATTTTTTAAGAAAAAAATATCATTCTATTTGTGATAAATTGATTTTTTAATTTCAAAAAAATAATTGTACATCTGTAGGTGTTAGTGTTACCTTTCTTTAAAGAAATTTGAAGTTAGGCTGAGTATAGTGTTATAGAGAAAATCAGATTGCAATATTTGTTGATTAGTTAACGTCTCATTTACTGGTAACCACCGAACGATAGAGACAACAAATCAGAAAGAAGAAGTCCGTATCACCACGTAACATGCAAACTGAAATTCAACTAAGGATGCTTCTAACTTTTAAGCATACCTTAGTTCTCTCGAGTAGAGGTATGTTTAAAGCATTTTTCAAATATATATAAAATATTTTTAATGAAATATTAAGGTGTGGGATGCGTGGGGGCTAGGGGTGAAAACGGATCGGATAGTGTTAAAATCATATCTAAAATGGATACAGATACAAATTGGATATTAGACGGATATATATAAATAATCGGATATCGTATCTACATAAATATTTTCATAATATATATAATACTATATGGTATGTATCTACTATTTGAAAATTAAAATTCAAACCATATCCGTACCACTATCTGCACGGATATTTAGTATCCGATCTAATTTTCGAATACAGATTCAGATTCGGTCGGATAATATCCGACCCGTTTTCATCTCTAGTGGGGGCTGACAAAGTAATAAAGATGGTAATGTATATACATTCGTTTATATTTGTTCAAAAACAGTACAATTTTAAGGGGAGAGAAATAAAAAAATATAGAGCCTGTGAACTTCTTATGTTGTTTTTTTTTCTCTTTTCCTCTTCTTACGTATTCTCCTGTCAAACAGAGTCTTAAGATAGTATCAGATGTTTTAAAATTTCGGTACGATCTCAAACAGTTTAAATTAATACAAAATTGAGCATGTCATTGTTGCCATTAATAACACTGAAAGATCGATCATTGACGTCCGGCCATCCATATTAATTTTTTAGATGTTGATGTTACAAATACCAACATCATAATGCAACCACATGCTATATCTACTTAAAAACCACATAACTACTTATTTGATACAAATTGAAAATTTTAATACTAATTTGATATTTTTGAATTTTCAAAATTTATATCAAACAAGGAGTATTTTGTTCACAATCCAGAGATAGTAGACCAACAATTAATTGTCCTATTATGTTTCAAAGAAATCGACGTAGTTTAGTTATGACTTATGAGTCATTTTTTCAGAAACCTGCACAAAATTAAAGCATCTACATTCCAGCAACTCAAATGAGTTTCTAAATAACTGTTAACCTCTTTTTAGAAATTAAGGTATCTAAAATTTATAACTCTCACATCCCTGAAATTAATTTTAGAGTCTCTATTAAGCCACGTCAGCAATAAATTAAAAAACAGAAATAATTTGAGCCAATCATTTAATCAGTATGGAGTTTATAAACAGTTTTTTAATAAGAAACTTTACTGCATAGTTTCTAAAGAAGAAACTATCCCACATCTTTGAAACTAGATTAGAAACTGTCACGTCAAATTAGAAACTCTAATAGTACCAAAGATGTAGATGCTCTTAAGTACATCCAAATATAAACACTATGAACTTATAATATTTGATGAGGAGCGTAAACTAGAACATATGAGAACAGAGTTAGACTTTTGAACTATAAAAATCAAACACATATTAGTACTGTTGACCAATTATCTGTTCCAAAATTCAAATCCAAATTAATATATATCTATTATTCAAATTAAAGTTCGTTATAATTTTGCATTGGTGCATATATAATTTTGAATTTTGACATAGATTAATAACAAAATACGTATTTACTTGGGGAAATACGAATATATATAACTTTATCATTATATGCTGCTTATTCATTTTTTTTATATAATTCGGATCGGTACTTCTAACTGTATATTTATCCTACCTGCCTAATCTCACCGTGAAAAATTTGAAGTTTTGATCTGGACCGTCCGATTATAAACGGACGGTATAGATATGTCCATAACCGTCCAATATATTATGTAGAGATGTGTCCCTTGTCTGAATTTTTGGAGGGACACGCTTCCTCCAGAAAAAAAATACTTAAAAGGAGGCAGTTGAATGTCAACCTTAAGAGCCGACATTATTATTAATATCCAAAGTTTAATACAAATTATTATTTATACTCAGAATCGGACCCAATATCAAAAAATGCCCAAGCCGGCCAGAAAATGGCCAGTTTACTCCCCCCTAAGCCAGCCATTTTCTGGCCGGCTTAGTCGTTTTTTTTTTTAAGACACTATGAAGAGAAAAATAATGAAATCTAACACTGAAAATTTGAATTTTGTATTTAAATTATTTGTTAGATTACTTCTTTTGATATATAATTAGTATATTTATACTAAAATACGCTAAATTACTTGAAATTATGTTGAATTACACTATATTAAGTTAAATTACACTACATTACATTACATTACGCTAAAATACGGTAAATTACGCTAAATTACATATGAATATGGACGATATCTTCACTGAAAAGGCGAAAAACGACGACGAACCTTCAAACGGTCATAAAACGGTGCTCGAGTGTCCGATTTCAGCAAATGACCACTTTTCGGAGAGCTTGCGGAAAGACGCATGCGTTTATAATCGCTATGCTGTTTTCTGAAATTCAGAATTGCCAAAAAACAAAGGGAAGAGCCTCAAAACTTGAGTTGAAGTTTCCGATTAAGATTTTCATTTCTATTATTCAATCCAGGTAGCTCAGTAAATTAGTTACATAATGAACTTGTAGAATATCAATTTTTACTATTTCAATTTTTTTTACTATTTTTATGATTCATGAAAAATGGCACAGAATCGGTCTACTTTAGCGTAATTTTGCGTAGTTTAGCGTAATTAGCGAAGTTATTGTAATTTAGTGTAATTTAACGTAATTTAGTGTAATTCAACATAATTTATTGTAATATAGTGTAATTCAACATAATTTCAAGTAATCTAGTGTATTTTAGTATAAATATGCTAATTATAAATCAAAAGAAGTAATCTAACAAATAATTTAAACACAAAATTGAAATTTTCAGTGTTAGATTTCATTATTTTTCTCTTCATAGTGTCGAAGAAAAAAAAAATGACTAAGCCGACCAGAAAATGGCCGGCTTAGGGGGGAAGTAAGCCGGCTATTTTCTGGCCGGCTTGAGCATTTTTCGATATTGGGTCCGATTCTGGGTATAAATAATAATTTGTATTAAACTTTGGATATTAATAAAAATGTCGGCCTTAAGAGGGCCAGCACTTCACAGTCATACCCAACAAGGGGATTTATTCCTGGTACCACAAAATAATAAATTGGTTCCGAATGCTTCGGTCATTCAATGAACGGATTTCAGTGCTTAATTAACGGATGATTGAGGCTATGTTCAATAACGGATGCTTGCGGGCAATAATTTGGGTCCGATGCCCATCGGACTCAAAGTGAGTTCGATGGATTTTGATGGCCATCCGATCTGTTTTAAGATTCGCTCCCGCAACTTTCACATATGCTTTAAAATTAATGCGCACGAATTTTAAAGTGGATCGGACGGTCCCAAAACCCATCGGACCCAAATTTGAGTCCGATGGGCATCGGACCCAAGCAGCTCTCATGCTTGCGTAGATTGGTTCATGTTATAATGTTATAGATTAATATCTTATTTTTAAAATTGAAACACAATTAATCTGAACCGTTTAATATATTCTTCATATAAAAATATATTTGTAGATTAAATTTTATATTTTAAAAAAATTAACTATTTTTTTAAATAGGTAAAAGAACACTTGATCTAATAATTTTGGACCATTCAATAGTATTTATACCTATTTAAAATATAGTATACACACATATATATAGAGAGAGAGTTGGGCTATGGTACTTCTTGAAGTAAAACGAGTGTTTACAATCCAATGTACAAGACTGTAAAATGTTGGATTCGAAGTTCAAACAATTGATCTAAAGGGCTCAACATATTCTTCATATTAAAATGTGTTATGAGACCAATTTTATATTTTTAGAAAAAATTTACTATTTTTTAGAATTTTTGAAAATCGTTTTTTTTAGAAATTTCTAAATCATAGAAAAACAACGATTTTAAAATTTTTAAAAAAATTAGCAAATAATTTTCAAAAAATGTAAAATTTGGTCTCCAAGCACATTTTAATATGGATATCAAACTGAACGGTTTGGATAGGTTGTTTGGGAATCAAAACCAACGATTTATAGTCCAATGTACAATAAAACATATACATTACAATGCACCATAGCCCAACTATGTATATATATATATATATATATATATATATATATATATATATATATATATATATATATAGACACACATATAGAGAGTGGCTAAGGTCAAAGTGGTATGACCAAGGCCTTGGTGCTACCAATTAGTTTTTACAATTTTAAAGTTCAAATAGTCGATTCAAACCGTTAGATGTTCAATCTATATTAAAATCTGCTTGGAGACCAAATTTTACATTTTTTGGAATTTTTTTACTATTTTTTAAGCCACTTTGAAAATGGCAGATCCGGGTGAACAGTAAAAACAGTGCAACCAAATTCTGGACCATGTGATCAGCAATTTTCAAAGTGGCTTAAAAAATAGTAAAAAAATTCCAAAAAATGTAAAATTTGGTCTCCAAGCATATTTTAATATAGAGATCACATCTAACGTTTAGATCGACCGTTTGGACTTTGAAAATCCAAAAACAACTTGGTAGCACCAAAGGCCTTGGTCATACCACTTTGATCTTAGCCACTCTCCACACATATATATAAAATTTAGTTGCAAATATATTTTTATAAGGAGACCTTTAAAAAATAGTGATTTTCGACTGTTTGAATTTATAAAAACTAATAATATTGATCCATATCATGGACTAATATGCGTTATGCATAGTACTGTAGTCTCACTCTTAACGGATTGAATTTAGTGCAGGGTCTATATAATTAGGTCTTGATCTCATAGTATTATATTTCTATAATTTTTTATTTATGAGAAACTTTCTCTGCTCTTGTCCTGGTGCTACGGGGCGATTTGATGCTTCTTCGATATTAGAACTTTCTCTGCTCTTGTCAGGATCTATCGCCATATATACACGTGTATAACATGCCACGTCACCCATCTCCGTGTTCCATTTGAATTTTTTCACTCAGTCATGATTGCTTGCACTCGCAATTTTTCCGCATGTTCTTTTGACCCATGCCTCTCACCGACTACATTCACTGGCACGGGTAAAGATTTTAACAGAGTAGTTCTTGCTTAATGCAGAGCAAAAACAATATCCAGCGCTGTTTTAATTGTATAGTTCGTGCTCTGCATGAAGTAAAAACTGCTCTGTTAAAAACTTTACCCCCCCGGCACTATCGTGTGAGAAAGAGACCGTTTGCTTATAGCACATGCTTCTCGATTTCTTCTTGTATCCTTGCCCAACAAACACCTTATCTGTCATTTATAAAGCCCCTACTTTGTCATAATACAAACTGAGAAGGCAAGATCACTTCTGATTTTGTTCTTATCTTTTTCTTTTCACTAAAGATTCAATCAATAATTATCTTTTTCCTCTCATGGGCATCCCTTTGGTGTCTTACTGTGTTGCGGTGCCGAGGCCTCTGTTTCTCCTCGTCAAATTCTTGAACAAAATAAGAGTTGCCATTTTGGTTGTCGTATCTTATCTCTTCCTCTGTTTTCTACCTGGTCGAAATAACAACAGATCCCACCGACTCCAGGCTTCGGTTCGGGAACCTCCGCCGCCACCTTCGACAATTAAAGAACAACTACCAGTGACCGAATTCATGAGCATCAGTCATAAATTGCAGGATCAAAGGAAATGTCAGAGTGAGGCAAAACATTTATGCATTGTATGCTTGGAGAATTTGGAGCAATCTGATCAGGTCAGAGTGCTGGGAAGTTGTGTTCATGCATTCCATAGAGAATGTATCGATCAATGGATTGATGTTGGCCAAGCGATATGTCCGTTATGTCGAGCGCAGCTATTACCTCGAAAACACAAGGGAATCAGTATGTTACTGAGAATATTTTCATGACATTATTCTTGATAAATAGATGAGCTTATTAAACAAGTTAGAAGGTCAGGATGAGTCTTTTTTTTTTTTATTGTACAATTTTTTTTTTTTTATGAAGTTTGTTTGTAAAGATATGTTTATGGAGACTGACAATCAGAGTTCAAATTGTGTAATTGGATTAAATATTTAATGAGTTCGTACAGTAGAGCTGTCCTAAAATAAATTAAAGGTGTCCAAAAATCTAAATCATAAAATTTAAGGCTGTGGGCGCTGATAGAGACAGGATTCTTCCCTGACAATGATAATTGATAAAAGATATACAAACCTATAAATCTAGCAATTTAAAATAACTTATGAATCCATTAATTGTTCTTGTTTCAAATTTGTTCAAACACTTTTACTAAACTTTCGAGTGCTGGAGAAAGACTTAAAAGTTGAGTTAGGCTACGATACTTTGGAAAATAAAGATAGTATTTTACTTTCTGCTCATATTTTTATTTTCAAAGTTTAAATAGTCGATCCGAACTTCTCAACATAATATTCATATTGAAATGTGCTTGGAGATCAAATTTTATATATTTTTTTGAATGTTTTTACTATTTTTTAGAATTTTTGAAAATTATTGTTTTTCAAAAAAATTATTATTTTTTTATTTAATGAAAAACTGTGATTTTCAAAAATTCTACAAAAATAGTAAAAAGATTCCAAAAAATATAAAATTTAGTCTCCAAGCACATTTTAATATGAAGATCATGTTGGAAGGTTTAAATTGACTATTTAAACTTTAAAAATGATGTTATAAGCGGCAAGTAAAACACCCTGTTTACTTCTCAAAGCATGATAGCCCATCTCATTAAAATTTGTCTCTAAAATTTCTTAAATGACAGTGTAATAATTTATCACTTGAACTATTAATTAAATTCTTTAATCTTCAGAACTAGGCTTCGTGATATATATAACGTACCTGTGCCATGAATCAATTCTATACTAATTAAATTCTATACTTTTTATTTCAAATAAAAACAATTAATTTTCTAGAAAAAATTAATGTAAAATTTGGTCTCCAAGCACATTTTAATATGAAGAACACGTTGGAAGGTTCGAATCGACTATTTGAACTTTGAAAATGAAGATATGAGTTTTGGGTGCACGTTAGGTGCACCAAAAGAGGGTGCAGTGGAACCCTCCTCCTAACACCGCAAATACATCTTTAGGGTTTAAGAAATATTATATGTAGTTCTCAGTTTTTCATTTTGAAAATATTTCATAATTATTTTTGGTCAATTATTAAAAAAAAACTAAATAAATAAATAAGTATGAATTGACGCATGTATGTATTGAGTAATAGTCAAGTATACATTTTAAGAGATTTGGAAAATGAGTTTAAAAGATTAACATAACTGTTAAATGCTCTAAGAATTTTGTGGTAGCTGTCAACATTATGTCTTGAGTAAAATAGACAAGTATTCATGAGCACAATAATATACACAAATATGCATTTCAATACACGTGAATTTTTTTTTGGGAACATTTAAGAGGTGAGTGAGTTCATGAAAGTTAGTTATTAGACATGCATTTTTAAATACATGAGATTTAAAAGAGCTAAGAGTCATTGTTGTGGGATCATATGTGGCCAGGCGGTGTGGCCCGAAATCACATAATCTTATATATAACCATTAATCTGTGGTGCCATTTTTAATCATTCACATCTTTAATTTATTTGCTTCCCAATTACGGATAGACATGGACAGAGGCAAAATTTTATGGATGCATTGTGTTTACCCAAAAGTATACAATAAGCATTGCTTCTTCTATAATTAAATTCATAAAAGAGGTTATTCTTGGAAGGGACTGGTTGCAGGATATAATTAACATCGTTTTCATCTGGTTATCTTTTGAATGAAAAAGAGACGTGTTAACTGTTTTGAAATTAATAATTTATTCTAGCTTGTTCATCAATGAACGCGTACTATATATATATATATATATATATATATTTATATTAGTGCTTGGCTATTATGCTTATATAAGCATATGCCCACATATGCTTAAATGTTCATTTTTGCGTTTCCAATGTTCAAATGGTCGATCCGACCGTTCATCTTGTTCTCCATATTAATATGTGCTTGGAGACCAAATTTTACATTTTTATGAATTTTTTTACTATTTATTAAGCTACTTTGAAAATTGCTGATCATATGGTCCAGAATTTTGTTGCACTGTTTTTACTGTTCACCCGGATCAGCAATTTTCAAAGTGGCTTAATAAATAGTAAAAAAATTCAGAAAAATGTAAAATTTGGTCTCCAAGCACATATTAATATGGAGAACAAGATGAACGGTCGGATCGACCATTTGAACATTGGAAACGCAAAAATGAGTTATAAGCATATGTGGGCATATGCTTATATAAGCATAGTAGCCAGCCCCTATATATTATTAGCAACTAACAACGTCCTATCTTTGTTTTAAGTATCTACTCCATATATACAAATTTCAAATTCTCTTTACGTGCTCGTGAAAAATTAGAATTTAAGGACGACATATATAGAAATCAAGCATTGATTGAAGAATTAGGGGAAAAAAAATCATTTTCTAAATAGAAATAGTGAGGATCCGATAATGATAACACATCGATCGTCACAATTATTTCAACTCTATCCCACATTGCCTAATATATATAGAGTTAATTTAATTTGATATACCACAACGCAATTATATTGCAACACTATTAAAATAATCTAATAGTGAACGAGAATATCATTATGTACCTGAAACAGTTTCAGTATTGACTTACATTATTGCAGCACTTGGAATTAAATACGACCGACATTTTTATTAATATCCAAAGTTAATTACAAAATTAATAATTATACCCCGGTTTACCGGGTTTTTGCAAAAATGTCCAAACCGGTCTCAAAATGGCCGGTTTCCTTTTGCCAGAAGCCAGCCATAAAATGACCGGTTTCCTCATATATATATATATATATAGAGAGAGAGAGAGATGGGCTATTGTGCTTTGCAAAGTAAAACACCCTCTTTACTTCGGGTCATATTTTCATTTTGAAAATTCAAACAACCGATCCGAACTGTTCAACATGTTCTAAATATTGAAATGTGCTTGGAGACTAAATTTTACATTTTTTGCAATTTTTTTACTATTTATTAAGCCACTTTGAAAATTACTGATTCGGTGGTCTAGAAATTTTTACTGTTTTTTACTGTTCACAGTGGATCAGCGATTTTCAAAGTGGCTTAATAAATAGTAAAAAAATTCCAAAAAATGTAAAATTTAGTCTCCAAGCACATTTCAATATTTAGAACATGTTGAACGGTTCGGATCGGTTGTTTGAATTTTCAAAATGAAAATATGGCCCGAAGTAAAGAGGGTGTTTTATTTTGCAAAGCACAATGGCCCATCTCTCTCTCTCTCTATATATATATATATATTAATATAGAGTACGGCTAACGCGCTTCCTCTAGTATATTAACAATATGCTTCTGGTCTTCAAAATCTATTGAATCGGCTTCAAACGACAAATCCAAACCGTTCAAACCAATGTCCTTACTTAGAGCTTCGTTTCCATATAAAAAAATTTAATTTTCGAATTTATTTACCATCAAGTCAAGCGGTCAAAATATGAAGGATTTTGTGCGCATTTTCATGCTCTATTTTGCTCTTTTTTTTTTACTGCTTGACTTGATAGTAAATAAATTCGAAAATTAAAATTTTTTATATAGAAACGAAGCTCTCGATAAGGAGATTGGTTTGAACAGTTTAATTTATCATTTGAAGCCTATTTGATATATTTTAGAGGCCAGAAGCATATTGTTGATATACTAGAGGAAGCGCGTTAGCCGTACTATATATATATATTACACTCAAACTATTTTTTCTTGTATATGATCTGCTTTGTGATTATGTAGTGTAATTTTATTTTGTCATTGTATTGTAATATTATTTTCTTGACTATTTTTCTGGGTACTTGTTTCACTCACACCGACTCAATTTATTTTGAGATGCGCCAATTGGTATGCCTTTAATATTTAAAGTACTTATTTTGTTGTTTAAAGCACTTATTCAATTTTTTTTAATATTTTCTGTTTATATTTTATGTTGTACTATTATTGTTATTGTTGTAATATTTTCTGTTTAGCATTATCATGATAATTTATTTTATCTGAAAAATATAAAAATAGTACCATAAAAGCACACATACAAAAGAACCGAAATATAGGATAATCCAAATATATCAAATATAAATAGTACAAAACTAGCCACGATACTACTAAAACGGATAGGGGGGCCATCGCTCAGGCGGTACTCCGGCGTTCGCCCGGCGCTCGCGCAGCCAGGTTCTATCTCTCGGGGTCTCCATACCAGCATCGGCATAGCTGCGTCTCCGCTCGGCGGTATCCCATATGTAATCACCCCTAGAGACTGTCGAGACTGGCGGGGGTGTACCAAAGATGGATGCAGCGATCCCAGTCCCAAAGTCAGGCTAAGTATGAGACCCGCTACCACTAGCCTCTCTATCATGTGGCATCTTGACCCCATATCGGGGTACTGGCAGTGCCGACATAAAACCCTCCTTGTATACCCCGATCTCATCGAGACTGTACGAGAGGGACTCGATATCCGTAGTAAAGGGCTCCTGAGCCGGTGGCTGTGGCGGCATCTCGGCCGGACCCTGCAATCATACATATAATTTAGTAAATTTGATCTGAATGAAGAAATTTGTACAAACCTGACAGCTACTGAAGTATGACATACCTGAATCGTAGAATGCCAACCACTCAGCGTTGGACAATACCCAACGATGGTAGTCCCACTCTGGATGCTCATCGGGAGAAGGTGGCATCTCAGACATCCTAACCGGGCTCTGGTCGGGCTCAGTCGGATCTATCTCACGCCAGTTGATGTTCTCTCTGGCGTCTCGCAGCATCGTGATGAGCTTCCCACCGTGCCCGGCATCCTCAACATAATTTGCATTTTTCTTGAGGGTGCGGTACCCAAGATGTCTCCAGTTCTTCTTTCCCATCAAGTTGATCCCATGCCCGCACTCCTTGATCGAGGACAAAAGCTGAGGAAAAAACTATGTAGTTTTAGGTTCATTACCTGGCGAGCCCATTTGATGCCGTTGGGATGGTAACCATCATCGGTTTTAACCCTGTCACGGAGATGGGCACCGTAATTGCCCTGCAGATAGATAGTGGCCATTCAGACCTGCATGTACAAAATTTCGTACCTCAATAGGGAATGTCCCTAGGTCTGAAAGAACGCATCTGGCTCATAATAGAAGTCCAGATACTGGGGATCCTCCGCTTTACTGTAGTACTATTGTAGATGGTTGCTCCAGTCCCAGTCCGTTGGCCGTGGCTCATCCTGTAAGGAACACGTTAGTTGCAATATAAAGCTATCAAGTAGTATGAGGTAGTTGATAATATGATACGACTTACTTGTGCAGGTCTCTAATGGTGGACCTCGGCAAAGATGGATCTGTGGGAATCATTGGTGCATGTCCATGCCGACGGAGTACCCGATCTGGGTAGTGGTGCTCCACTATCCAGAAGTGTACGAGTGGACCTCTGTAGTACCACATCTCCCGCTCCTGCAGACAACTCCCCGGTAACAGCTCCTCCTCGTACAACTGCTCGTACGGTGTCCACTCAACAAGATCGGCAGCTAAACTCTGCAGCTCTGAACGGACTGGCCTGATCCCAATGGTACTACCGTGGGTCCGATCTATGTAGTGATGGAAACCGTGCCACTTCTTCCCGTATGCCGGGCATCTCCAAGTATCGGTAGCTCCCCATGCAGGAGCCTCATTCTGGATAGGCCGACCCGTCGTGACCACGACCAGTGCTGAAGCAGGACTACCGGCCCATACATCTGCTTCGCTTTTTCTGCATTTTCAAGATTTTTAGCCGTCAGGGTATTTGGATTGATTGATTAAATAATTAAGTAAGAAAAGAGTTAGAGACTTACCTCACAACCACGGCACAGGTGGGAGTACATATGGGTTAGGACAACCCCACCCCAGTTGTACGGCGACGGCTGCTCAAGGTCTGCCAGCAGCGGGAGATACATCATCGGCATCATATCACTGCTGGAATCAGGAAACATAACAGAACCAAAAAGGTCCATCACGTAACCCAGTGTATATCTGCAATACAAAACATATAAAACATCTAATAGAAACAATTTATAGTAAAAGTAATAGAAACAATTTATAGTAAATGTAATAGAAACAATTGATAGTAAATGTAATAGAAACAATTTATAGTTTTTACCTCTGAATCTCCTCATCGGTGGAATTTGCCGTCAGACCCGCGCTGAAGTGCTCTCGTAACTTCATCAACCTCAGATGGAATTTAGACTGCCCACGATCCCCAATGAGAGAGAGGATCAGCTCCCAACAACTGGCCGATATCAGCAGCAAATCTCCGGCTGTCAGATACGCCACCAACGGATGTGCCACGGATAGTCAAACCCCAAAGGGCACTCACATCCTGGAGTGTCACTGTCATCTCTCCGAATGACATGTGAAACGTGTGCGTCTCGGATGCCATCGCTCCACCAGTCCTGCGATGAGCGATGCATTGATGATGTTTCTCTCTGTTCACAAGATGTCCACAACCTGGTAGAGACCCAGGTTGATGAGGTACTGGTCCATCACCTCGTAGTACTGCATTGAACGCACCATAACTTCACATCTAAAAAAACGTGTCATGCGTTAAAAAAAAAGTAGTCCACACGGTGTTACCATAACAAAATTTAAAGAAAACCTAAAAAAATGTACGTACCTCACGAGAGGCCAGTGAGACTCGGTGATCGTCGTGGGGCATCCACAGGAGAGGACTGATATACTCGGTACTGCTAGTACTGATCGGCTCGTTAACTACTGGACGAGCAGTAGACCGTGCTCTACGCATCCTATGTCAAAAATAACCTAAAATAGGCCAATTGCGGTTAAAATATGCTAAAATAGGCTTAATTCTGCTTAATTAAACATGCTAAAATAGGCCAATTGCAGTTAACCTAAAACATGCTACAATAGGCTACAATAACCTAATTTCGGTAAAATATGCTACAAAGGGCCAACATAAGCTTCATTCTGCTTAAACATGCTAAAATAGGCCAATTGCGGTTAAAATAACCTAAAACATGCTAAAATAGGTTACAATAACCTAATTTCGGTAAAATATGCTAAAAAGGGCCAAAATAGTCTTAATTATGCTAAAATTGTCCAATTGCGCCTAAAATAACATAATTTCGGTAAAATATGCTAAATTATGCTACAATAGCCTAATTTCGGTAAAATATGCTCAAATGATCTAATTATCCTAATTATGCTAACTTCGGCTAAATTACACTTAATTTGCCTAATTATGTTAAAAAGGCCAAAATATCCTAAAATATGGTCAACTATGCTAATTACACTAAATTACAACAAATTACCCTAAACCCTAAACCCTAAACACTAAACTATAAACCCTAAATTAATTTAAATAAAAAAATTACCTTAAAGAAGATAAAAAATTCAGTTGAGAAATGAGTGAGTTGTGTGAAGGAGAGAGAAAAAATGAGTATTTATAGGGTTAATTACGGATTAAAAAAAAAATAGAAAACCGGCCATTTTGTAGCTGGTTTGGACATTTTTGGAAAAACCCGGTAAACCGGGGTATAATTATTATTTAATAATTAACTTTGGATATTAATAAAAATATCGGAAATACGAGCAATAGATATAGAGAAGTACCATTTTGGTGCCAGTTTGTCCAATGAAAAGCCGAAACACATGCGGTCCAAACGTACCATTTTGGTGTCAGTTTGTCCAATGAAAAGCCGAAACACATGGGGTCCAAACGTACCATTTTGGTGTCAGTTTGTCCAATGAAAGCCGAAAAACAGGGGTCCAAACCAATTCAATTATTTGTTAAACGATAAAAAGTTGTCAATCTTGTCCACAAATTATTAATCCCTAATGATGGAACGGTGATTACTGGTGTTGCACATTCATTCATTCATTACAAGCTGTTGTAGGACTGGGTCCGACTCGGATTTACTTTTTTGGGGCAAGAAAGGGTCCATTACTCGCCAACAGCACCTAAACATGCATAAGACCAATTCTATACGAGTATATATACATCGGATGCACCTACTGTCAAGCTGCTGCGCATACCATTAATTCAAAGGTCTTTCAGTTTGCATATCATGCGAGTTATAACACGACAGAAATCTTTACAAAGATGTAAGCTTAGGCCTTGCTTGATATAGTATTATAAACGGAGAAATCGTTTTGATTGGGAATTATATATCCAGTAGCGTAGTCAGAATTTTTATCAGGAGGGGTGGTAAAATTTAATTAAAAAAAATTAAAATTTAACTACTAAAAATGTGCTAATTGAATGCTAAATTGCTAATACATAATTAAAAGTTAATTATGCAACAAGAATAATTTGATGGTTGGAGACATGATTTGGACCTAATAAATCTTAAATGAGACAAAATACAGTTTCTAAGACATGCATGTTTTCGATAGAACTGATACTTGAACAAACCAATTTACCCAGATGTCTTTGTACCCACTTCAATTCTAGAATGTTTTTTTTTAAATTCAAAACCTTAGCAATTATAGAATGATTTTGAGAATAGAATTATGGCGGCTATGATATAGATTATATTAGCTTTGGCCAATTTGACAATTTGGCATCATTTTTTGCTGTAAATGAATTCTAACATTATGTTAATTACAAACTTAGCCTTTTAAAAAAAGTGAAAAGGTTTATTTCAAAAATGACGGAGATTTAGTACAAATCAATTAATCATTTAAAAAATAAGAACTGATAATAAATTCCTTTTATGTTAAAAAAAATGCGTGTGATATACATGTCGATCATTCTTTTAATTATCTAATTACAACTTTACCACTCACCGAACTTCACATACTCTCTCACTAATTAACCTACCTTCACTTCTCTCTCTTTACTATCTATTTTCTCTCTTGGTTAATTAATTGAAATTTGGAGGAAATTGTCAGAAATTGAAAATGGTTCTAGAACATATAAAATAAAGAGAAAGAAGGGTAGTGGTGTGTGCTTTAGTGTATTGAAAAGGGGCCGGGTCGGGTCGGTCCGGTCCAAACCCGCCCGGTCCCCGGGTTGACTCGGGCACGGGTTAGCCCGGGTCAACGGGTTGAGTCGGGTAGGGGGGGTCGGGTTGGGGTCTGACTCGGCTGATCCTAACCCGGTCTAAACCCGGCGGGTTAGGTCGGGGCGGGGGTCGGTCCGGTCCGGGTAGGTCCGGTCCGGTTCTGGTTTTTTTTTTTTTTTTTTTTTCTGTTTTGTTTGGGGGGTTTTTGGGCTTTTGGCTGTTTTATTTTTTGTTTGAACTCAATATATTTTTGTTATAACAAAATCAAATTATGTTAAACCGAATTATTCTAAAACCAAATTAGTTTAAAACCAAATTATTTTAAAACTGAATTATTTTTTATCTTTAAACCCGAATTATTTTAAAACAAAAGTTAATTTAAATACTAAACAACAATCATTAAATACTAAAATTATTGAAAGAAGAGAGAGCTGTTATGTTGAAAGTAATATTATAGGTTCTCCGTTCTCATCTTCTGAACATTTCTAATTTTTGGTCAATTTTTTTAATAAACAATTAATTAAATACTAAATCGTACTAACAGTCAAGTGTGCAATTTAGAATTGAAAATGATAAATGTGTATTTTATAAATTAACATGATTTATGCAATTTTTAGGACTGAAAAAAATGAATTACACTAGGTTACTTTGAAATTATGTTGAATTACACTAAATTACGTTAAATTACCCTAAATTACAATAACTTCGCTAATTATGCTGAAATACGGTAAATTACGCTAAATTACGCTAAAATAGACCGATTCTGTGCCATCTTACATTAATCATAAAAAATAGTAAAAAAATTCCGAAAATAATAAAAATTGGTATTCTACAAGTTCATTATGTAACTAATTTACTGAGCTACCTGGATTGAATGATAGAAATGAAAATCTTAATCGGAAACTTCAACTCAAGTTTTGAGGCTCTTCCCTTTGTTTTTTGGCGATTCTGAATTTTGAAATCCAGCATAGCTGGCACAGACGCATGCGCATTTTCGCAAGCTTTCCGAAAAGTGGTCGTTTGCTAAAATCGGACACTCGAGCGCCGTTTTATGACCGTTTGAAGTTTCGTCGTCGTTTTTCGCCTTTTCAGTGAATATATCGTCTCTATTCATATGTAATTTACCGTATTTTAGCGTAATGTAATGTAATTTAACTTAATATAGTGTAATTCAACATAATTTCAAGTAATTAGCGTATTTTAGTATAAATATACTAATATATATAACATGATCATGATCAGATGGACATGATATGTATATACATATGTTAATTCAAATATACTAATATATATATATACATATGTTAATTCAAATTAAAGTTTATAGAATTAACATATCAATTAGCATATGAATATGTTAATTTTAATTAAGATGTCAAATAATATGTATATATGTTAATTCATATTTTTAAAAACGAAGGATACGATACGGCTATTATATATATATATTATTATTTATTATTTATATATTGTATTTAGATAATCATAAAATTTCTAATTAAAGGCTCAAACTATAAAAAAATTAAAGGCTTAATCTAAGAATAGATTAAATATTAAAGTTATTGAAATATATCACAAGTTGACAGTGGCCTAGTGGTTAATGGTATTGGTTGTAAGGTTGTTGAGAGAGAGGTCCGGGGTTCGAATCTCGCTGACAACAAAAAATACCCAATTTTTGCGCCGGTGTATGCGCGGCTCACAGGTGCGGGTCCGGTTCACGGTCGCGGCTCACGGGTGCGGGTGCGGGCGTGGTTCAGGAGGTTCGGGTCGGGTCAGCCAACAGAGGAAAAAAAAAAAAAAAACCGAATTAAATCAAAAAATTCAAATTTGACCGGGTTCACCCGGGTTGGCTCGGGTCCCGCCGGGTTTTCGGCGGGTCCGGGTCGGGTTTGGGGGGGTTTAGGTCGGGTTCGACCGGGTTTGGGGGGGTTTAGGTCGGGTTCGGCCGGGTTTGGGGGGGTTCAGTCGGGTTTTGGATCGGGTTAGGTCGGTTCGGGTCGGGTTTAGGCCGGTCCGGGTCGGGTTCGGGTAGACGGGTTGAAACGGTGGGGGGGAGGTCGGGTTTCGCCCAGAAAACCGCATCCGACCCGTTTTAAACCCGACCCATCCCTTTAGGACGGTTCGGGTCGGGTTCATGGTCGGATCCGGGTCGGTCCGGGTCCCGGGTTTGCACGGGTCGGGTTGGACCGGGCGGGTATAATCAATACACTAGTGTGCTTGAGTCTTCTAAAAACTTTTTGAAAATTTTAGGATTTTCATTCATGCGCTCCCGCCTAATCTCTTAGTGATGCCAACCCCGCTGTCCTTCGTCCCCGCCAGCTCGCGGCCCCGCATAGCCGCCCGCGTTTTAGTTCTTCTCTTCTCTTTCTCTGCAACTGCGTCTCCGACTCGCACAGTCGCACGCCCAAGTTACAATTTTGGAGCCCTAAGCCACTATCACGAGAGAAGGTATTTGCGATTTCATACGGGAGAAGGTATTTTGTTGTTAATTGAGATTTGCGATTTCATTTTCATTGAAAGAATTAGCGATGGAGAATTCAAAATTGTTTCGCTAGCATATCACGAGAATAATTCCGATAGACAAAATAAAGTTGGAGATGAACTTATGGATGCAGGAGTAGGCCAAAGGCCCAATCAAGGATAGGCAAAAAGTCCAATTACTATAGATCACTGCTAGCTACTCAAATTCCAGGGGTAGGTTGGCCCAACGTGGCTCCGCCTCTCTATATATCAGCAAGATCAATTCATTGAACAGGGCTGATTCTTTGTTTGGGCCTCAGAAAGATATATTGGGCCGAATAAGCTGTTTCATAATATTATAGAACATATTGGGCTGTCATTTGAGGTCTTTGGGTTGCGTTGCCTTCAAGAATAATTGAGACATGTACGGTCACTGTCGCTTTCCGAGAGCATGAAATTATGCATGTCTGGACAATTCAATTGCATCTAGGTCTCTAGGGTTTACTCTTATGTTATTCGTAGGTTGTGTTATTTAATTAGTAAATACTAAATAGTAATCAATTTAAAATTTCATATAATTTGATGAAATCTATAATTTGTTATTTAAATATAGTATCGATATAGTTACAATAATTTATAATAGAAATATTAATTTGTTAATATTTTTCGCAAGTAAAGAAAATGTTTGTTATTTCCATGATAATACAGATATAAATTGCACAATATTACTAAAATTCACGAACAAAAATGTAATTTCTCTATTTGTCTGGAGGGTGGGTAATTAATAGAAATATAAGACGGATAACTAACTAATTAAGGGTATCATTTTAAAATCTTATCATTAATGGAATTATATATAGGGTAGATAATTTAAAAAAAAAATACAAGTTAAGAGGCAAAACAATTAACAAGTTAAATAGATTATCACCTTAACAGTGCTAAATATGTTCCTCATTTCCTCTCGCATTGTCAGGGGCGGGCCCACATGGGGCAGCTGCCTTCTCCCTGGATTTTGAATTTTGATAGAAATATATAGGTTTGGACCGATTTCCTCCTTTGAAATTTTTTTGCCCCTCCTCTAGAATCATGACTTGTAATTTGGGTTAAAATTTGAATTACAATTAGAATAAATTATTTAAATAATTCTGATTGATAATTAGGATCAGATTTAGAGCATTGAAAATTATAAGTCGGAGCATTAAAAATTATAAGTCGGAGTATTATTTTTTATCTAGTATCTAATTTGCTAGTGAATTTGAATCTGATTCGCTGTTTTTTGACCTCTTGATAAAAATTCTAAATCCGCTTCCTGCATTGCACTTCATATTACAAGACATATATTTGCTCATGTCACGATATATAATATATAGCTAGCTGCGGAAAATCAGAATTCAGAATAATCTCAACAAAACATAACTGTCTTCGACAGCGCCTTCTTACTTTTTCAAATAGTGATTTCTTAACGGATACTTGATGGCCCTTTTTTTGACAATTAACATTTTCTTTTCTAGTTATTTTTTCTTTTGAATTTTTATGGCACATCCGATTAACCACGAATTATCCTTACCAAATATTTTAATTCATCTCCTTTTTCTTCACATACAAGTTCAATATATATGAACCAGTTAAAAATATATATATAGACCCATCTTAGTCTCTTAATCCGGACCGTTCGACCAGATTCTACACAAATATTAAAAGAATACCATGAATTCTAACACTGGACCAGATTTGTCTAGAACTCTAGATCCAAACTCTAGATCCAAACTCATAGCTGGACCGAAATTAATTCGGTACTTATTTGGAATCTAGGGGAAGCTTTGAGATTCGTGCAATATTACAACGGATGACTCAGATCTCATTCTACAGCCGTTCCGCCGTTTGCATTGGATCTGAATTCCTTGCGGCCGTTCAGCCGTTTGCCGCCTCTTATAATTTTAAATTAACCCTGAAATCTTAAACTATTTCCTAAAATCAAGGCTTTTAGAGAAAGAAATCTCCAATCCAGCTTTTTCTGTCCGTACATAATAATTCTAGGGAAATACAACCCGGATATTCGGCTGAAAGTAGTACAATTCAATGACCTCTCCCAAGTCATATCCTGAGCATAATTAGACTAGCACCTCATGCATGATGCACCATCTCTCTCTCTCTCTCTCATACCCACTCCCCATTAAACAATCAAAAACAAAAAGTAAATAGGACTGCATAACTCATAGCTGCAAGTCATGTTATTAAATCATTCGGCAGTTAGGGTTATGGCCTATACTTTAACCTAGATTAACACAGGTTCATTGAAGGGCTGCCATAAGAGGAGAATTTTTATTTATATATTTTTTCTCATACTTATTTCTTTTGATGTCTGCTCGTTATAAATTAACCCTTAAAATTATTTCAGGATTTCTTTTGGTGCTTAGTCATCTTTATGATTTAAAATTTTTTTAATTAATATTTTATATAGTTCAGTTCTCTCATAAAATTCTAAATGTGTATTTGTAGTTAATAGTTAGAATTCCACTTTGTGATCATGAGGACTTGAGTTTAAATCTCAGCTGCCACACATTAATTATGCAATTTAAATTTCAGCCCTTTGCATTCTAAATTTTCTAGTTCCACACTTGGATGAGAGGCATATTTTTATTTTTATTTTTTATCGTACTTATTTTTTTTCAATGTAATTTTTTTTTGTGAAATGACTGTAAGCTGCTCGTTAAGAATTATCCCGTCTGTCTTTGGTACGACTTGATGGGTAAAGGTTTTAACAGAGCTGTTTGATTCTATAGTTAGTACACTGCATGAAGCCAAAACTATTGTGTAAAAGAAATCTTTATCCATGACTGATCAATACTTATATACAAATGGAACTATCTTATCGAAGAGAAAAGTATGGATCCATTGCCCATCGGAAGCAAATTTGAGTCCGATGGGCATCCGAGTCGTCCTATGTGCTTTAAGATTCTTGTGTGCCCCGTCTAAGACTTTTTCACACAAACCTTAAAGCGCATCGGACAATTCCAATGCCCATCAGACCCAAATTTGTTTCCGATGGGCATCTGACCCAAACTGCACTACTCATTAAATCTAACCAATTGATCATACTCTTTATGATAGACTGGTTTGAAATAAAATTTCAATTGATTGTCTTGTCAAATCTAGTTTTGTCTCCGACTTTGCTAAGGACTACAATTGGATAGCTGGCAAGCAATGTCCTGCTCTACAAAAGTAAGCATCAGAAATTAAATATCAGTTGAATCAACCAAAACTATAGATCGTAGACTGTAAAACTGGATAAAATGAGACAATAGATAGATAAGGCGAGTAATTGCACATGAAGTTACTGCAGGTATATATTATATTATATGATGTGTATAGGTATAGCTAACGTGAAGACAAATTTTCACACATCTCACATAGGCCTTTCTGGAAAAGAAATAAACGGAGACATTTTTTTGTTTGTTGTACAATTTTGTTTTTCTTTTTTCAATGAACTTACATTCGACAGTACTGTTATTCCATATCTCATTCCACATTTTGACAAAACAATTGTACAACAATTTTGTTTGTTGCATGCACATTCTGACTATTTGATGGAGGCTAATATATTAAATTTAGGTTTTAATTAACTTATAAGCTGAATACGATGCTTAGAACTATGTAAACGGGTTATTAGTGATCTTGCTTTTTTCCTGTTTCCATTTTGCTTTTCTTCGTGTCATGTTCTTTTCAATAATTGCTTCTCTTCCTTGTACTCGTTTCTTTACCTTTTTTGTTTCAATTTACCTTCCATAAAAAGGAAAATTTATTGCTAGCTTAAAAAAGATAACATTTTCTTTCTGTACGTACGTAATAATACTATTACATCTTCTCAACAATGAAAAATATACACAGGTGCAAGTTCAATTCAACTTCCTTTAACAAGTATATAGAAAACTAGAAATTCACCAGACATGCATTATACAAGACCATAATACTATATTTATTAATGTTATTTTCCAGGGTTCCCTGTAGTACCAGATCAGTTTGGAATCCCCACAATTAAGCCCTCTAGTGAATAATGGATCAAAACTACGTTGATTTTGAAGCGGATAATTAATGAACAAATTAATTCAATCATAAACAGATATATGTGCATGAAGTGCATTAGATGAATTACTGGGTCAACAAATAATTAAAAGATGTAATCAAAGTCTGACATCACCAGATATTATTAAACCTTCCCAGGAAAATTAAAATAGACACACTGTGTATATTTTACAAAGTCCAATAGCATAATGCATCAAAAGATAAATTTGTTCAGCATTGAACTGCACACTGCTGAGAAGTCTGAAAACACACCAAAAGCAAGCTAGGTTCTTATAAACTACAAACCACAAAACATGTCAATAATATGATAATTTCAATACTTGTTTAAGAGGATCAAAAGACCCCTAATTGCAGTATTGATTTAATAGGCTCAAAGAACCCAGCCAAGCATGAAGTTGTTCTCTCCTCCATTGTTCCTTGGCATTGTAGCCTCAGGAGTAACAAACTGGTGATACCTAAAATTACAACAAATTTTATTTTTATTAGTGTATGCTTATTAACAGAAATTGGAACTTAATTAGGTGTGTCGTCTCTGCACTCAGTATCCGCAGCCTGGTAAACTTTTTTTTTTTTTTAAAAAGAACCTTAAAAAAGAACATGAATTTGGTATGTGTAGTATTTTAAAAATTCAAAATTCAAAAGATAGCATGTCTATGCATCTCCCGGAAGATGCCTAGCCTGCGTGCCACCCATGAATGACACACAAACTAGGTATGCATGTCTGCTGAGATTCAAGATTTTAAAAACAACATGCTAATTTTGAATTTTGAATTTTGGAAATGCTACAAATAAAAAATTTGGAAAATTAAAGAAATTCAGAACCCAACCCAACCTTCTAAAAAATAAAGGTGAATATTTGTTGTCCAAATTAAAATCCAGGTTTTTAGCATATAGATAGTTAGGTTAGGGGAATAATTCTCTGGCTAAATTTACCAACACTATAGCTACGTAACACATTCCAGGAAGGCATGCCATTCCATAGGTTTCTCCCTCCAGTCATGGAAAATAAAGGTCTCAAATCACAACTAGGCCTTCCTATTTACAATAAAGGTCTCAAATCTCAACTATATATATTATGGTTCAAATTTTCTATATGAAATAAAAGTGTTCCAATATTCAGATTTTTGTGGGGGTGAGTACAAATTCAGGACCATCATGGGTTATTGGGTGCCATGTTCAATAGTTCTATTTTACAGAACCGTTGAGAATTTGAGACAACTTATGATGCTTGGACACTGATTTCGGTATAATGCTTATATGAAACCTCAATTAAAATTCAACTAGTCTAAGAAAATACAAAAGAAAAGAAAAACATTAAGCATATCAACTACGTACACCAGCTACTGTCAACCATACAAGATTAAAGCATATTAAGCATAACAACATTGAAGTCACTAATATATTATCCATTGTGGAATGTATTAGATAGCATGAAATGGTACCCATTTTAATTAAAAATCAGTCTCCAGTTTGTAATTGATTGTCTCCAAAGATTGCTGCTTTGATTTATTTATAGAAAAGAAATCTTTACATTTATTTAAAGAAATAGTACAAGTTTTACCCGATTTGGAGTGTAGGTTCGCAATCCATGGAATTTGAGTGAGAAGCTTGAACTGGGAAACCACCATCCGCCGTAACTATGGAATCTGGTGGTCCCCATGTACCTTGAATGGATCTTAAAGACCCAGCTCCTTCAGCATCAAGCTACATATAATTTAAGCAAGTAAATTAGGAACTAAAAATAATTATAAAAATGATTGTTTTGTTTTAAAAATTGTTCTTAGTTTCTAGTAAAAGTACCCTGCTCTTGAGCTGCTTGTTTATCTCGCCAAGCTGACGCTCCTGTAAGTATTAATTATAAGCACAGAAGGCTAATTAACAAGATTAGAATGCAAAATACAATACAGGTCCTGTTATAACACTAGAAAATATATATAGTTTGAGATATATATCTTCCTATAAAAAAAATATGAAAAGTATATATTCTCATAACTCTCCATTTCACACAATTTGACTTAACAATAATTAGGAAGAATAACATACTTTCTTTACTATTACTTTAAGGAAATAACATAATATCAGTCCAAAATATTAACAAAAATTTAATGTTGTTAGCCTAATGAGTGACTCAGAGATAGCTTTGGATGTTCTTTTAAAAAAATAGCAAAATAATAAATAAAAGATTCAACATACCTTCCGGCGAAGTTCTTCAACTTGATCCATCATAATCTGGGTCTGTTTCAATATTGTTACGATGCATTAAACATACAAATTTGGCTTGAATTCTTGGAGAACATTAGATTTATGATTGCAAATAAAAAATTGTCTGGAGCAATTATTGTTTCTATGGGGAAAAAACTAAATTTGATCAGAAGGTTTTTTTGCTATTTTGGATAGTAGGCATGTATGCTCGGTCATTAAATCTGACAATAATACAACCTTACTAATCCACATCTAGTTTAAAGACCATTTTGACAAGGAACCAATTAAGATTAAAGCATGATGATAAATCATAACATAGACTACAGTACCTAAATTAAAAATGATGTAAAATAATTATTAATTATATACTCTACAGCACATATTTGTATGGTGGTACATGGTCTCACATCACAAGAACAATTGTTATACGACATACCATAAAATACTTTTGTTCATTTACTAACCTATGCCAAATATATATAGAGACTACAGGCATAACCAACAGGTTTTTTTGTTTTTGGTCTGAATCCGAATAGATTGCTACAACAGCATCACACAGTTAATATATGTGTATTAACCACTGAAATTAAAAGTGAAATAAGATTATACCTTCCTTTGTCTAGCTTGTGACAGAGCTGTTTCAAGTTGCCGCTCTAGTTGTTGTAGCTCTTTAACACTGAGAGGTCCGAGGTCTTCTCCGAGCAAATTCCTTAAATTAATATTTTCATAAGCTACCTATTAGCAAAACTTTTGTTGGCATTGGAACATATTTCTTAGAATTAAAAAATAATTTAAACTTCATACAGATATTCAGTTTGAGTACAATTAATTAGGCATCTAGTCCATTTTCTGAAAATTTAGTAGAAGTAGATGGTTTTAAAATAACTTGCCAAATAGATAAATAGTCACTTAATTGTCTAGACACTTGTTACTTAAATTTTATTGATATGCATAAATATAGAACTAATTAATGCAAAGTGTGAGAGAATTCTTCACATAGATGTTTAATCAAGAAAAGTATCAGTAGAACAATCTCTTATTTATATGTTGAAATATACATTATAAGCCATCATTCAAGTAATGACTGTTCTATTAATAACCAGGAATAATGGTTCACATCTTGTCGTGTAAGCTGTGATCGAAAAAAATATTTTATGTAAGAAAAAAATAATACTCTCTCTATTTATCTTCAAAGGTAATTTATACCTCATGGTTTGTCATCAGTAAACTACAAAACTTATGATTTGACAAGTAAAATAATCATACTTGTTATGTTTTATGTGTATATTATTGCAAAGTTGCAGATGTATATAGTTTTTTTTTTTCCAACATTTAACTCAATATTCTTGCAAAACTATAGTTAGATTGAATCAATCCACCAATATTCTTGCAGAAGTATATAAATTATATATCCATGTTAAATTTTAAGAACTCTCCTAATTTTCTAATACAATTGCAAGATTTGGATGATAGAAGTATACATATCTTTAGGCCAAAAACCTAATGGGAGAAACATAACTGTATGATGCTAAAGGTTTGATTTTATATATATATGTGTGTGTGTGTGTGTGTGTGTGTGAATATTTTAGAACCCTGAGTCCACTACAAAATGCATTGCAAAAATTTTCTTAACTCTTATTTTAAGCATGTGATACATCTTGAAATAATATGAAATTAGACATTTTCACTCACTATACTTCTGTAGAATAACATATTTCCAATCAAATTGCTATAATTAACTTTCCTTCTTAACTTGTAGTTTTCATATGAAAAGAAAAACTGACAAAATTTCACTCAATTTATGTATGTTGCAGACACCATCGATTTTGGAAAGATCTTTTTGGTCATGTCTTCAATTTTTTCAATTTTATTTTCAAATTATTAATTTTCTTTTTTCATTTTTGTAATTGTTCTTAATTGATCTTTGGATGTAGGGACCTGAATATAAAGCCTCGTATGGCTTCCTCTAAATTTAGTCAAACAAAGATGCACCTCTGAGTTCGTTGCAGATTCTCTAATTTGGCCTTCAGCTTTGACATTTCTTGATACCAACTCTGCAAATTGAAAGAACACTAATTAGTGAATTAACACCAAAAGATCAACCAATTCGAATATCTTCAAAAATAGTGTTATTTTGCCAATTGCCAAGTAGTGAAGCAAAAATTTGGTCAAGTTTATATTACATACAACTTGAGCATCTTTGCATGACACAAAAATAGCATCACTTCTCTCCTTGATTTTCTTTACAAAAATAGAGTCACATTTTATATTTGTTATGGAATATATGTATATGTCTTCGTGCAGGAAACAAAGAAAGCTATATTAATAAAGGAGAAATAAAAATGAAACAAACTGTTGATGTCAGCTCGAATAGATTGTTTTCAATTAATATATCCAATTATTAAACTGAATAATTTTGTTATATAAACCAATCAAGCAGTGCATTACATAAAAACTAATTAAAATAACAAAAATATAAGTATAGTCATTGTCACAATAAAAAATACTAAAATGAAAAAGATAAAACAGGGATTTAATAATAAAAATAAAAGGGGGAAAGTTTTGAAATTTTCAGTAAATTAGTGAAAAATCCGCTCTCATTATAATACCCGTTATTTTTCCACTATACCATTAAATGCCGCTATAGGTAAAAATGCTCAATCGCTGTGGCCGCTAAAATAGTCCCGCTAAAGTGGCTTCTATGGACGCTATTTAAATCATCCATAGTCCTACAAAATGGTATTTTCTATTATTCTTTCCATTAGTTTTCGTTTCAGATTGGAGAAAAGGAGGCAAACTCAAGTACTGCCTCATTGTACAGAGTGTTTTTTAATAAGCTATTCTTCAGCTAAAATTTACAAATTTTGTTTTTCTTTTGGAAAAGATAAATAATGGAAGATGCACATATTAATAGTTGAGTTCATGGGAAACAAGTCACCAGTTATTGTGTAATCTTGTATTAATAGAAAAAACATTTAATGCTGAAAATATTAGCATACAAAATTATATATTCTCCATTCAGACAGAGTACCTGTGTCTCACAAATTGCAGCAGTAGTACCATCTTGAGAGTTGAAACAGGTGCGCTGGTACCTCTCCAAAGTCTTGGGTATGCTATAAGAGAAATTAAAGGCACATGTCCATACAACAAATCAGGTAAATTTAGTAATACTAATATGGTAAAAACATAATAGTTATCAAGAATAAACTAGTTATCATGCGATCATGAATCGGTTAAAGCTATATGCTGTGATGTGTTGTTATCTGCTGCAAAATTAATTATTTACAGATAATTCTTTGAAATTTTGGTATATTGTATTATTTCTTCTACAATTAGATGAAAGTAAAGTTAAAAGGAAAATTTAATGTTTATTAGTCCAGAATAGCTATAAGATTTTAGTAAAACAACATGGTAAAAATGACCAGACATTTTGGATATAATGCTATGCTAAAATTATTTGTTCTAGTGTTACAAAAAAGGGCTCACGGCAATCCAGAGCACAGTAGAGAACACAAAATGCTATGTATTTCAAAAATCGAGTCATGTACTTGAAGAGAAATAATGTACTGATCAGGTTAACACTCGTTTGATATCAAACTTAAGGGCAAGGAAAATTAACTACTTCTAAAAGACAATGATAGAATTATTTTCTTGTAACCTGGAAGAAGCTAATGAAGCTCCACAATTTCAAATATAAATAAAGCTCTTAAGGGAATATAAAAAATGAAGCTACAAATTAGCATAACTTAGAATCAGCAGTCCATGATAAGAATATCATCAGATCAGTACACAATTAGGCATTTAGACGGATAAGAGAGTTAGAGACAACTAAATCTTCCCCAAAATATATAAAGATTTTTGAGAATATTTTTCCTTATGAAAATAATAATGATGATTAAATGACTCTCTTTCAGAATTTGTTCATAGTAGTTCCACTCCAGTTGTGACCAGGCTTGGCTTGAGAAAACTAAAGATAATTTGTCTTAAGATAAAAATAATAAGATAGAATACATACTGAAAAAAAGAGGAGCGCTACTGTTTCATTAAGAGAGAGAGAGAGAGAGAGAGAAATTATGAAGAAGAAGCCAACTGAAGGAATTGCAATTGCGCCATACATCAAAACAAAAGCTTGGTATGTATGAATTATAAAGAAAACAACTTTACTTGATGTTAAAACAAAGAGAGATCAGTCAACAAAAGTTAGCCTGAAGTGAGAGAACAATTAAAATAGAAAGAGCAGTTCCTTCTTTTCTTGCATTTCCTCTTGCTTAGACATCAGGAGGGGGGAGGGGGTAGAGAGAGAGAGAGAGGTATTGAGTGGTAAAGCAAATAAGAGAAACAAAGATATGGTTTGGGTTATAGATCAGAGGTGGTAAGAGATTCAGTATCTAATTGTGACCATACCAAAATCTAAATCTAGAGAGAGTTTGGAGGAGAGAGCTGAGGAAAAGACCCTCAAAAAGTGAAGTTAGACATTACTAAAAGAACAAAACCTACACAATTCATCAACTCTCAAAATAAACAAAGAGGAAATAAATGAGGGAAAGTGTAAACCTTGAAAGAAAAAGAGTTTGAAGCCTTGCTAACTTTTTGTTTAAACCAACCTTTACATACAAATGGAAAAAGAATAAACAAGAATAGATCTCCAGCCTAGGTACAATAATGGTAAACTAAATAACCATTAAAAATCAGTTGCCAAATGGAAGAAAAGATGGAACTATTTTAGATAAAACAGTACTCTCCTAGAAAAAATACACAAGTGTAACAAAGCGAAGTAGAACAAGATCGTCAGAGATATATCATGACACAAAACTTTACCTAGTTATGTACAAAACTAAACAAGCTATAAAAACCACAAAAAATAATAAAATAAAATCACCTAAAAAGAGCCAAACAAAAGTTCTCACCATTTTAGATAAAACAGTAGTCTCGTTAGGGAAATATAGTACTTGAAACGAAAGCCAAAACAGTGCTTACAAGAAATGAGTTATTACAAGCTAAAATACCATGAAATCACGAAAGAGAAATAGATCAACAGTTGATTTAATTTCTTTTAATTAGAAAGGAAAGAATCAAACCCAGCACTGCCAAACTCGTAAAGCTTGCCGCGGCTCGAGAAAACTATGAGCGCCACCTCTGCATCGCAAAGAACGGAGAGCTCGTAGGCCTTCTTGAGGAGGCCGTTGCGGCGCTTCGAGAAGGTCACTTGACGGTTGATCTTATTCTCGATGCGTTTCAGCTCAACTCTACCTCGCCCCATTATCTGATCACCTCCTCTCTTTCTCTCTTCTCTCTTTTCTCTTCTCTTATCTCTTCTAGATCTAGTGCACTGTTTCTGTTGTGTGAAGCTGGAGAGGGTAGAATATAATGAATGAGAAGAAAGAGAATATTATTAGTGGAGACAGGAAAAGCACCAAGTACTGTAGCTCAGTTTTAATTAATTTTTCTCCTCCCTCCAGCATTTTAATTAATTTGGAATAATTAATTAGTGGGGATAATGGACATGGCGTATGAGCTATAACACTCTGACAATCCCTGCTTGTTAAAATTGGAAAATTCTAACCAAAATTGGATTTGTACAATGCAGTTGTTCTTCGTTTTGGGTCAAGCTCCCAAGCTGCTCTTGGCTAAACTTAAATCATTGCAGTGGTCCAATGTTAAACTTTCACCTACTAGTCCCTTCTTTGGTCTCTGTTAACATCCTCTTACATTTCCTATTCGAACCCATGATCCTCTACAATTGTTAAACACCTAATTTGGTACAATAATAGCTGAGTGAGTACTTTCCATAGGGAGGAGGTCGGTACGATTAGGGGTGTTCATTGGGTCCGGTTTAGTCGGTTTTGAACCGAACCGAATTAGTTTGGACCAAACGGTTCGGTTTGTTCGGTTTAATGATTCGGTTCGGTTTCCTTTCTAAAATCAAATTATAATTTCAGTTCGGTTCGGTTTAAAAATTTTCAAAACCAAAATAACCGAACCGACCGAACTTTTATATATTATGAATTTGGTCCAGACCGTCCCGGTTTATTTCTTAATACCCCGGTTTATTCCTTAATCAATTGATTTAAGTACTTCGGTTTATTTCTTAATATCCCTGCTTATTTCTTAATACCCGGTTTATTTCTTAATATCCCGGTTTATATATTTCTTAATATCCCGGTTTATTTCTGAATATATTTTTGGTTTATTATAAATCAATTGTTTTCAATAAAAAAATTAATATATTTTGGTTTGAACCGAACAAACCGAAATAAAACTTTGGTTCGGTTCAGTTCGGTTGTAACGCTAAATCGGTTCGGTTCGGTTCTATGTTGGTCGGCGGACAAAGAAAAAAATACACTATTTCCGAATGGAAAGACAAAAATAAATCTCTTACGACAGCAAGAAACCGAATTAACCGAACCGAACCGACGAACACTCCTAGGTACGATTGACATCATACCAAATTCGGAGCCTTTCGATCTGCTTCAAGATTCGTGTGCACTTGACCTACACGAATCTTAAAGCTGTCAATGTAAATGTTGATGCGGATCAAACTACTCTTGCTGGGCAGCCATTGGACCGCCGCCGGTTCCCTTTCCAAAGTCCATCACATTTTATGTTTTTCCATTTATTACTATTTTTTTGTTAATTATGTTTGTCAATCTGTTAATTGATGTTTAATAATTTTTAGTGATTATCAATTAAACAAATTACTTATTTGTATTGATTCCGTAAAATCTTTATCGTTGTAAGCAAAGGTTTTAAATAGCGTTTATCGCATTATAGCATGTTAAAATATAGAATAGGATTTCTGTTACGTTACCAAAAAAAAAAAGTGCTGCTGGACCCCAAAACGTTCCAGACGTTTGTTAAAACGTTGTGACGTTTTTGAAATTCAAACTCGATTTTCCAATTCCTGCGAGTTTAGTTAAATCGTTACCAACGATTATAAAACGTTTCCAACGTTATAAAACGTTTCAAAACGATTGGCTCTGTAAAAATTTGATCAAAAACAGGATTTCTAAATCTTAGAATTTAATTAAAACTTTCCAACGGTTTTGAAAACGTCCAAAATGTTTTATGGTATTTCCTGAACTCGATCAGGGTCTATTTTGCAAAATTCTCTCTCTCTCCCTTCATTTCTCCCTGTGTGGTCCGATCCCCTTGTGCTTGTGTGTGTGTGTCCGCCAAAACAAAGAGAAAAGAGAGGGATCTTCCTTCTCCCTCCAAAAATCCATCAAAAGCTTTGAGAAATTGAAGAAAGAAGTGGAAAATCTTGACTATTTCTCTCTCTAGTGCTCCATTGGTATTTCCTTTCTCTCCTCTCTTCTCAAGATCTGAAATTTTCTCCATTGTTGGGGTTTTGCCCCAAATCTGAAATTTTTGTATAAGTTTTGAGTAATCCATCTCCATTAAGCTTCTATGTTGCCAATTTGGTAATTCCTTTCTCAATTTCATCTTAATCTTGGTTTTCTATCTAGGGTTTGGTTCAAATCCGAAAATTTGAGAAGAGTTGTGATTAATCTAGGCTAATCCAACAAAGAGAGGTGTTAATTGGTGTAGGCTCGGTTGAGCAAGATTTTGCGGGACCTTTTGAGACATCTGAACCGTAAGTGCGAGATACGCTCTTCGTAATCAGGTGCGGGGTTCTTGGACTTGTTTGATGTTTTATTTTCAGAAATTAAATTCTTTTCGATTGTCATGTTGGATGCTTGATTGTTGCATAATTTGGAATTCATGTTGCATGTTTGATTGTTGCATGTTGATTGTTGCATGATTGATGGTTGCATAATTGTAATTGTGTGAATTGTTTGCATAAACCAATATGGTTAAAACCGAATTGTGAGGTGGTTGATAGAATTCATGTGAAATATTTGATTTTTGCATAATTGGAATGACGTGAATTTATGTGCATAACCCAATCAATTTAGAACCGAATTGTTGTGAGATGGTTAATTTGCATATTCGTATGGTTGTCAATTGATGTGTTCTATTAATTGTTCTAGAAGTGAATGAATTTGCCATGCTGACCCATAGAGGTAGCTTGGATGAGGTGACGGTGACCTATCCGTTGACCTGTCGATGAATTTGCCATGCTGACCCGTAGAGGTAGCTTGGATGAGGTGACGGTGACCTATCCGTTGACCTGTCTATGAATTTGCCATGCTGACCCGTAGAGGTAGCTTGGATGAGGTGACGGTGACCTATCCGTTGACCTGTCTATGAATTTGCCATGCTGACCCATAGAGGTAGCTTGGATGAGGTGACGGTGACCTATCCGTTGACCTGTCTATGAATTTGCCATGCTGACCCATAGAGGTAGCTTGGATGAGGTGACGGTGACCTATCCGTTGACCTGTCTATGAATTGTTGCAAGGCTTTGAGCTGATTTTGATCCTATGTGAATGAGACTGGCAAGGTTGAGCCGTATGGCTGACCTTGATTCCGTGTGAATGCATTTGTAAAGTTGAGCTGTATAGCTGACTTAGAACCAGACTTTAGTAAACGGTTAAGCCAAAGCACTGCAGATGGGTGTCAGATAAAGGGTCCAGCTCGGTGGAACATCTGTAGGTGTCAGTAACCCTACAGATGAGGGTTTGATAAAGGGTCCAGCTCGAGAGAACATCTGTAGGTGCTACCAGTCATATTAAAATGAGTTAAGCCAAACATGTGTTTGTTTGAACTTCATCTTGGAAATTCCGTAAGTTGTGTTTCACTTGATTATTGTTGTCGAGCATATGCATTCATTTATATACTGATATAGAACTGTTAATATACTTTTGTATGGGTTTCATTTTTGGACATGGATTCTGATTGCAAGTCCAATAACCTGATTGTGGCAAATTCGCACTGAGAAATTATTCTCACCCCCACCCTTTGGGTTCTTTTTACAGGTTACGGTACGACTGATTCTGGAGAGGCACACGAGTAGTAGGCCTTTGGTATATGTCACCATATTACCTTAGTAGTTGTTTTGTTATTTGACTAGAGATGTATATATATTTTTGTTGGATAGTTCTCTAGGTCATATCTTATGGTTAGTATCCGTATGAGATACATGTGGTATGTTCTACTTTTACCAGACATTTTGTACCTGGATTATCATATGGACTTGTTTTATTTCTTTTATTGTGATGATTATGAGTTATATCGAAATTGCCTTGTAAGCATACATGGAGTTGTATGCTTACGGCGGGGCTCTGTCACTACTCATGGCTGCGGGGTGTGACAATTTCTACTTATTTTCATATATAGAAAAATAACGGTAACGTGTACCGTCATTACTAGAATAGGAAATTATACTAACGGCTAGTTTTAAGCCTTGTAATTATAAATAGAAGATCTTGTAATAAGAAAAACACAAGTTTGCAATATATTCTCTCTCCTCAATTTTTACTTCTCTGTCTCATAAATTCAATATGGTATCAGAGCAATAGATCTGAAAAATCCCCCACAAGTGCCATCTAAACTAGCAAAGCTAGTCGGTACCAGCGTAAACCACAACACAAAATTCAGCAAAAAAAACAAAATAGCTCAAGAAGGGCAAATCGAGGCTACCAACAAAAAATAAGTAGAAATCCTATTCTATATTTTAACACTCCCTCTCAAGCTAGAAATGTATATATCGTACAATCTTAGATTGTTTGTGATTCTCTCAAATGGATTCGGATCCAAGCCTTTAGTGAAGATATCTGCAAGTTGAAATCTTCACTCTTAACATATGGTGTTTCTATTTCTTTTGCTTGAACATTCTCTCTAATGAAGTGACAATCCTATTATATATTTAACATAGCGGGACGGCTAAAAAACGACGCTATTGTCATATTGCGCCGCTATAGAGCGCTATAGCGTACTATAGCGCCAATAACGCCATAGCTTTTATGGTCCGAAAACGCTATAGCGCGCTATTTAGAACTCTAGTTGTAAGTATGTATTTTCAGTTAATAGATAGTACAATTATGATTAACAGATAATTAAAGAGGTGGAAAATGGAGGGCTGAGATTTCTCATAGCTCCGACTTATTGACAAGATTCAATGGCAGCTAGCTTGATGTGTAATTGTTTTTTACTTAGAAGAGGTGAACCACTGTAATAAGGCTATTCTAATTCCCCCTCCTCTTAGACTAGGTAGGTTCTTGACAACCCAACAATTACGAATAGGAATATATTTTATTCCAAATTCTGTTGAGCAAAATAAAATTGACTTAACTTTGAGACCGAAATAATATATATTTCTGTATAAAAACTCAATTGCAATATTCCCCTCTTCATAGAATCAGATATATCAACAGATTGGAATAAAGATGGATATAATTACAAAATAGAAGAATTTAATTATATTTACATTCTTTTTAATTCACATGGATTATGTCAAAAAAAATTATCATTGTAATGAAATAAATATCATATTTTTTTTCGGACGAAGTTTGAGAGGGACAATCCTAGTAAGAAAAGACCCCGATATTAATTAATAATAAAGTATAATAAGGATGTCTTCAAATATCAATGTTTTAAATAGCGTTTATAGCGTCATAGTGGGATGGCTACAAAAAAAGCTATAGCGAATAACGGAAGCTATGCTACATAGAATTTTTTTTTTTACAAAAATTACATTATATATTTGTACTAAATATCAACATTATCTAAAGTCTCATAGAACAATAAATAACACCAAATTAATTAAGAAATTATAATATTCATATTGAACCAGTACAAAGTCCAAATTGCAGTTCAAAATCCATATTAATATCATAAACTATCAATCTTTTTCTATTCAAAATATCTTAAGCATCATGATTCATGACATAATCTATTTTTTTTTCTATTCAAATTTCAAAATAACCTAGACAAGAGTTTCCTTCTCGGTTTGGGCAAATTAAAAGATCTGTAGCAACAAAAATTTTAATTGATTTCTGTTTGGGCTTTTATTTAACTTTTTTGGGTCTTTATTTAAAGCTCATATAAATTGCCTAAAAAAGCTCATTATGCATAGCGTGCGTTATTTGCACTACACGCTATGTGGTATAGCGGACCGCTATCTGCTATAGCGGCCGTAGCTTAATTAGCGCATTTTGATGCTATAGCTTAGTGTTTAGGGTCCAAAAACACTATAGCGCGCTATTTAGAACACTGTCAAATATAGAATGGTAATTTGAAAAAAAATTCAACTTGCATTGCATAAAAAAAAAAATCTTGTCTATGCATGTCCGATTTATATGCAGGCGGAGATAATGACAATTTAATAACTAAATTGTGGATACAATATTTATGTAAGAGTAAAGATCCCTTAATTAGCAAATGAAATTAATTGACAGTTTTGATGGAATATATATAGTTGTTAAATAAAAACGAAAAATCTCAAGAAAGAACAAAATTATGTTCTTGGACGTGAAAAATACATATTAGTTTGAAATAAGAGCAATCACATGAAATACATATTAGTTTGATATTAATTGAATTATAGATCTCTAAAACCAATTTGAACAAGGTTAAATTACAAGAAGTATTAAAATGGTATTGTTAAGTATATAGATATAGCCTAACTAATTTAATTTGATACAATTGTGTATCGTTTGATGTACAATGAATAAGGATCAGTAAATGTATTGGTAAAATATTTAAATAATTTGATAAAAAAAATATGGATAAAATCTCATTATATTGGGTGATGCGCTGATGCTCCTACACTATAAAATGTTGGACGGGGACAATACAATTAATTTAATTAAAAAATTAATATTAGAGGCGTATTAATTAAAGTAATTCTATCTACAAGATATATATTAATGGAAGGTTTTATCTGTGACATCTGCTGAGAGAATTTAGGTCGGGCTCCTCCAAGTCCCCACATGCATGGGTCCCCAACTCTCAATTATCACTGTGGGGCCGTTTGGCAAAGGATTAAGAGTAAATTATTAAAAGAATTAAGAGTAAATAATTAAGAGCTTAAGGAGTGCTAAGAAATTGATGTTTGGTAACTCATCCTCCTTAATCAGACTGCTTTCGTCAAAGGGAGATCTCTCATGGAGTCTTTCTTATCCGCTAGAGAAATTCTTACTTTTTGCTCCAAGAGGAAAGTACCGTCCATTCTTTATAAGGTGGATTTTGAAAAGGCTTTCGATACCGTCAGCTGGTGTTTCCTCCTAAATCTCTTGATAGAGCGGGGCTTCCCCCCAAAATGGTCTTCGGCGGTTCTGAACATCCTGCGCTCATCCTCCTCGGCAATCAAGGTGAATGGGGGTTCAAACTCGATTCTTTACACACAAACGAGGCCTTCGACAAGGAGATCCCTTATCGCCATTACTTTTCATTCTCACATAGGATTCCTTAGCTAGATTCCTCATGAATGCCGAACCACTCATGCCTCCCTATGCCTGCCTGCCCCCACGTATTATTCAATACACAGACGACACCCTGATCATTGCCGAGGCACATCCAATCGCCCTAAGGGTTATCGCAGCGGTTCTAGCAACTTACACAGAGCTCTCTGGCCTTCGCATAAACACCGCAAAATCTTCTTTCGTTCCGGTGGCCATCCCAACGGTCTACACAGATACGGTCAGGGACATCTTGGTAGCCACTCCATCGCAATTACCAATCTCATATCTCGGCTTGCTGCTCATGGTTAATGTTCCCAGGAAGGTTCACTTCCAACCAATACTAGCGGCAATTCAGAAGAAGCTGGATGGATGGACCTCGCGCTTTCTGTCTTATGGAGGGAGAATTACCTTAGTCAAGGCGGTCCTTTCGGCCATGCCATTGTACTACATGCAGGCCCTCAAGGTCCCCGCGGGGTGGTGAAGCATATAGACAAAATGCGAAGGAATTTCCCATGGAAAGGCACAGACCCTTGCAAGGCAATCAATTGTCTTGTCAACTGGGAAAATGTGTGTACACTCAAAGAGAATGGGGGATTAGGAATTATTAACCTATCGGCGCAAAATGACGCTTTGCTCACCAAATGGTTATGGGAACTGAAAGCAAAACCTTTAGGTCTATGGGCGACCACCCTCCGAAACCTATATGGTATCTCTACCGTATCCCAACTAACAGCATATGCGAATGATTCGTCCTTTCTAAGAACTTTGTCTTCGCTATCTCCATTATTCTCATGCGCAGTAGAAAGAACGGTGAGTAGATTACTATGGCGAGGGTCAGCCTCAAACCTCTTCACTTGCGCCTCAGCATACGGGTTAATCCATCATCAAGGAATAATATCTTCGGATTATCAATTCCTTTGGAAGATCTGGGCTCCAATGAAGATCAGGATTTTTGTGTGGCTATTGAGGGCTAATAAAATCCTAACCCAGGATGTACTGTCCAGGAGGGGATGTATGGTCCAACTGGGTTGCCATTTGTGTGGCTCCATCTCAATGGCAACATCTCACCACATCATGTGGTCATGCTCTTATGCAAAATGCTTTTGGCAAGGCCTTCTCGCACATCACAACATTCAGCTCGTGGATAGAAGTAGTATCCATCGGAGCTGGAGACTGGGGCAACCAAATATCATGAGAGGGACTAGTGATCGGAACAATGTGGTTTGGGCAGCTGGTGTCTGGACATTGTGGTGAGAGAGAATTAGGCAATTCTTCTCCAATAAAAGAAAACCGGTGGCTTTATTAATTAATGATACAGTACTTGATATTGTTTTTTGGCTGCAAAGCGGATAGATACAGGAGGGGGCATGGAAGGGCACGGTGGTGCAAACTGTGCTCTCCTGGAGGCGATCATGGATAGCTAGAGAATTTCTAATAGGGTTTATTAGGATTTATTAGTGTTTATTTTTATGTTTCTTTACTTTCCTTTTCCTTTTTGCCCATTTGGGTTCACTTTTGTAAATAACCTTTTTTATATATACCAATCCAATTGTTGGCGGCACTTCGCCGCCAACCTTCAAAAAGAAATTAATGTTTGATTGTCTTAATTCGTAGGTAAAAGCTAAGGAAGCTAAAGGAAATGGTAGAGGTGTCTTAAGGTCCGGACAGATAATTAAGATCTGGGTAAAAAGAGACTAAAAGAGTTGTTCTTAATCCGCGCTAAAGAACCGGTATTCGGCAGGATTAAGCAGCTAAGGAAGCTAAAGGAAGCGATAATTATTTGTTGTAAAAAAGTACTAAAACTAAATATTTGATTTTTCAAATTACGATGGATAATCGAAAGACTTAAATCTACTATAAGAGGATTTATTTGTGAACTCTTCGTGATACAATCTGAAGATCATTTAGTATCGAAGAATATTAAGTTTACGTGATTCTAAAAGCCAATCATCCAACTGAAATTCATATTTTTGATAGGGGATATAAAAACTTTATAAAGCCACCATATATGTCATTCGTGTTAGGATCAATAGAGAATGGATTTAACATGCGGAATGTAATTTAATTTACGGGAACAAAAACCTACAAATTAATTTAAAAGAACTCGTACTCATACTCACGAGTACACACTGTATTGATTATGAAATTGTGCTAAATGAATATTCGATTGTAACATGTGAATAGTTATGAAAAAATTTAAATTTCTTCAAAATATGTATATCCTATTTAAATTTTCATAATATGTATATCCTATTTAAATTTGTATATCCTATTATGTTGAATATCCTATTATGTTGCTTTAAACAATGATTTTCATAATTTGTATATCCTACCGGATCAGCGATCAGCGATTTTCAAAGTGGACCACCGGAAATTTTCTGGATCAGCGATTTGCTTTAAACAATGAACAGTAAAAAAACAGTAAAATTTTCTGGACCACCGGATCAGCGATTTTCAAAGTGGCTTAATAAATAGTAAAAAAATTCCAAAAAATGTAAAATTTAGTCTCCAAGCACATTTCAATATTTAGAACATGTTGAATGGTTCGGATTGGTTGTTTGGATTTTCAAAATTGAAAAGATGACCCGAAGTAAAGAGGGGGTTTTACTTTGCAAAGCACAATAGCCCATCTATATATATATATATATATATATATATATATATCAACATTGAATTTACTAGAATCAAAATTAAATAACGATTGTGAAAATTGTTCATATAAATTAAAATTATTCAAAAAAAACATTGTGCATGGAACTGACAAATTAAGGTAAAACATAAATACTAATTTAAGTATAAAGTATTATGTTTAATTTTCTATGTCCTTCTATTTTCGATGGGTCTCGTCAAATAAGAATATATTCTTAATTAATTTTTCTTTTATCATATTTACTTAATGACACTGTGGAAAAGAGAAATGATATTTGGTATGTGGGAAAAAGAATCTTTGGTCTTACTTTATTTTTTTCAACATTCTGACTTGCAATATGAAATTTTTATTGAAAAACAAATATAATTTATGGATCGATAAAAATGTTGTCTGGACACATCTTGAAAAAAAATATCAAATAGATTTGTGATATATCCACAAAATAGATTCAATTCGACAAAACAGGCCCGAAGATAATTGGGTCATCCGACGTTTATTTTTTTAAGGTTAGCGACAAATTGTCGCCAACAATATATTGAAATAAAAAAGGTTTATTTACACGTTTTTGGGCTGGGTTAATTACCAAGTCCGTAAAATGAAACTGAAACTCAGAAATTTAACTAGAAAAGATGGCCGACAGGAGAGCGCAGTACGCTCCTGCCAGATCCATTCCCGCAGAAAACCTAAGCAAACTTCGACCAAGAAATGACATCCATAGCTGTATCATTTATTAGTTGTCATCGGACGTTTTTATTGGGTTACAATACAAAGAATTAGCTAGCCTACGAATTATTGGAGAAACATTGATCTCTTGAACAAATTGCTGCTCTATATTTTGCATCAAGTGCAACCATTTTATGTTTGATTGGCAATCAAAAGCTCTGCTATGTATAATTTGATTATGCTTTTTATTTAAGTTTTGTGAAAATTGTTCATGAGTGTTGGATGATAAGTCATGTGATTTATTCGCCTGCGACATGCATGTATGTACTTTATGTGTATGTATAATTTATTATTGCACATACAATATTTATAAGAAGGAACACAAAGAGCTCTCTAAGTTCTTTCCCTATGAGATAGTTCTCTAATTTCTCTCTACGGTTGTCATCTTTGGCCTTAATAAGATTTGGAGGGGGAAATTAGTTATCAACGTTAATAGTTGTTCACACCTCAACGATAGCAGAAAAGAACTCTTGTATCTTCTTTGCAAAGATACTAGAAGATGATACTTGACCGAGTAGACAGGGGCGGATCCACACACAGCCAGAGGGGAGCAGCTGTTCCTCTTTGGATTTTGAAATTCAGTGAAAAATACGGGTCCGGTACCACTTTGCCCCTCCCTGGAAATTATTTTGCCCCTCTCTAGAACTGGAAAGCCCGCTAGACCAGTCCAAAAGCACTGTTAATAAGAAACTTTGTTGTTTATATAGAAATTTTATAGAAATTTACGGATCCGGACCAACTTTGTTGTTTTTTAATATGTAAAATGATATTATTTTGTTATTTTTTATTATGTAAACGATACTATTTTTATTGTTTCTTATTATGTTAATTGTTTTTTTATCTAGTACCCGATTAGTTAATGGGTTTGAACCAAATAAGCTATTTTAACCCGATTCCTGCCCCTCCCTGACAGAAATCATGTGTCTGCCCCTGCGAGTAGAGAGGTGCTCCGAGAGAAGAGATTGTTGGATCATATATCCAACGTTGAGCATATATGTAATATAATTATGGATTGTATACTGTCATATATGATTGTCACAATTAAGTGATCTAATATGGAATTAAGATATTAGACAATCTATGTATTCAATAGGGTGTGGTCCATAAATGTGTAAAACAATTTAGACAAAGATTAAAAAACTGTTTTTTCAGAGGTTTGTGCAGGTCACACAGATATCAATGCAGCCGCACAAAATTTGATGCGAATGCACAATTTTTTATGCATATGTACAAAATACCTTTTTCAAGTTGGCAGATAACCAGATAGGTAACACTATATAAGGATTGGTCCCCAAGACACAAGATAACATAGAAAAGCACAGAACTGAAAAGACATTTTTCTCTTTAGAAAAATACAGCTCTGTGTGCATTCTCTTCTTCTTCCACTATCAAAGAATAGACAAGAAAAATCCATTAGAAAATTTGGAGAGGATTTCTCAAGGACTATATCTTGTTGTCTTGGAAGATCTTGATCCACGACCATACGACGAAAAGACGAGAATGACTTCTTGCCATTAAAGACTTGTCTCGTGTTCACGGACGTTGTTGCTCTACCAAAGCTTTGGATATTCCATGACAAACGACATGGAATCAGATATTATGTTCCGCACTTCTGATTTATGTTTTGAGTCTCTTTGACATAGGACGGTCCTTAGGTTAAGGTGGAAAACTGTTTATCTTTTCCCAATATGTAAGTGTTTGACCTCTAGATGAATGTAATTGTTTGATCTCTTGATAAGACGTAATTGTTTGGCCTTTATGATTCCCCATCAGAGATAGACCGTCGTATTTCAAATAAGTCAGCTTAATTTTGACTCACTTTTTCATCTTAAAAAATAATTTGTTTATCATTCTTATTTTCCAACAATGAGCATGATCAATCGAGCTATGAATGGTGGGTTGTGAATCCGCTCCCTCGTTGCCTCCATGGATCATATCACTATGTTATATACATTCAGATTCGCACTATATATCGATCAAACGGCTGTTGGCGCAAGAGAACGTCAGGATGACTGGACGAGTACCTTTCTTTAATTGTTTTTAGTCCTGCATGATGGAAAATTTTCATCCTTTTCGAAGAAAAAATTATCCATTCAATTTCTTCTTGTGTGTTTTTCCAGAATATAACCCATAGAGCTGTACTAAGAAAATTTCTTCTAATTGCTCATAGTACACTCTATTATACATTTATACCTATACATGTTAAAAACAATCAAAAAGGTAAACTTAATTATCCGCTTTAGAAAGTATATAGCTAGTACCTAGAACTAGGGGTGTTCATTGGTTCCGGTTTAGTCGGTTTTGAACCGAACCGAATTAATTTGGACCAAACGGTTCGGTTTTTTCGGTTAATGGTTCGGTTCGGTTTGCTTTTTTAAACCGAATTATAATTTCGATTCGGTTCGGTTTGAAAATTTTCAAAACCGAAATAACCGAACCAACCAAAATTTTATATATTATGAATTTGGTCTGGACCGCCCCGGTTTATTTCTTAATACCCCGGTTTATTTCTTAATCAATTGCTTTAAATACTTTGGTTTATTTTTTAATCCTGGTTTATTTTTCTTAATACCCCGGTTTATTTCTTAATATACTTCGGTTTATTATAAATCAATTGTTTTAAATAAAAAAATTAATATATTTTGGTTTGAACCGAACAAACCGAAATAAAACTTTGGTTCGGTTCGGTTCTATATTAGAAACCGAATTATTACTTTTGTTTGCCTAGTTCTGTTCAATTTCAACCAAACCGAACCGATAAACACCCCTACCTAGAACAATCTTTTCTTTGAAGCCACTACTCTGTACTAATGCGTACTATTAAAGCGCATTATATATATAGGTCCTGAATAAAAATACTTTGAGGGGCATTCGTGAAAAACACTAAATTTGATATTTTTGAGTGGTATACTCGGAAAAATTCACCTGAGAAGAGAGAACACGATGGATGTGATTTCTGAAATTACTAGGTTCTAGTGACTAGGTTGAACTGACCATTCCTAGGTAAAACTTGGGCGGTAGATAAATTCACATGCTACGTGTCGGCTTTTGGTTCCTTCTCTTTGTATTTGTCACAGAATTCACGCTCCATTTCGCTCTCTTTTTCACTTTCACTTTCAGAAACAAAAAATTTAACCCATTCGTTTTTATTTGCAGGATCTTCTATAACAGAACTAACCGAACTAAAATTATGTCGAGTCATACGACAACCGGGATGAATCATAAATATTAGAGCATATAGTAACAAATAATATTCGTTCATTTTCAGAATCTTGCAAAACAAATCAACCAGTGTTTGACGAATTCTAATATATATTATATGTATTATGTAAGAATTGTTACCAAAGTTTACTAATACATTTCTTCCCGAATTATTGGTTATATTTATTGACTTCTATTTTTTTTTTCTAAAATTATTAATATATTGGTATATTAATTACGTTATATAAATAAAACTATTTTCGAATTATATTTAAGTTACAATTTTAATCTCGTAGATTTTCTCCGAATTTCAAATCGTGTATTTATGTATTATAGGAACTAGTTGTTTCTACCTAATGGAATATGGATTGAGGTAGTCAGATACAAACGACACGAAATCATCTTTCCACGGTACGCGCATAGAATCAAGATTCAAGTGTTTTGTTTATTGAAGCGCGGACTTTGAAGCGCAAGGCCCAGACTAATTACTCTGAATTCATATTCCATGAGATAACTCAATTTTTGAATTTAGATCCGGACTGTTGGATCTGCTTTGGCACGAATATTAAAGAAACCTCGTGTATTCTTAGGAGCGGACGCATGATTTCTATCCGGGGGAGCAGGGAAGGGCAAATCCATTTCATGGAGGGCAAACGTCAAGATTTTCGAAAATATTCCACTAAAATTCAAAAAATTCGATATCCAAGGGGGCAACTGCCCCCCTTGCTGGATGAACGTGGGTCCGCCCATGTGTATTCCACTTCAAACCAGATTAACTCTGGTTCTGATCGCACGGTTCAAATCTAAACTCAAAATGTGATCATTTACCTACAGGGGCGGACCCACATGAGACCAGCCCCGCACCCCTTGAATTTTGATTTTTAATGGAGATCTATCGGTCCCGACCGACTTTGTCTCCCCTGAAATTTGTTTTGCCCCCTCTTGATTTCTGATTTGTAATTCAGATTAAATTTAGGATTAAAATTAAAATAAATTGCTTGAATTATAATTGGTAATTATAATTATAAGTTATAGCATCATAAATTATAAGTCATAGTATTGGAAAGTATAAATTAAACTCAAGTCCCAATTAGTTAACGGGTTTAAATCCGATTAGCTATTTAATTTTGATTCGCTATTTTTTTACCCACCTAACAAAAGTCTTAGATCCACCCTTGTTTACCTGTGCTATGGATTCATATCTCTCTTTCTAAAATTGAAACAGTCAATCTAAACAGTTAAACATGATCTTCATATGAAAATATACTCGGAGATCAAATTTTATATTTTTTAGAATTTTTTTTTACTATTTTATTAGATAGATGGAATATCACTAGTTTAGTAGTTTGGAATATATGGTTTAGAAATTTTAAAATAAGTGATTCTCTACCTATCAGAAATAGTTATAGATTCTACAAAATTTAAAATTTTGTCTTCAAGTACAATTTATTTTTATTTTATGGTGCTCCAAGTACAATTTCATATGATCAGGAGCATGTTTAATAGTTCAGATCGACTGTTTAAAACATAAATATGAGTGCATAGTACTGACTGTTGTAATATGCATATTACCAATGCCTCACTCGTTAATAAAAGTTAGGATTTTATATTTTTTTTTAAAGTGTTACTGTACTTCTTTATATATCCTTTTCTTAACCAACTACTCAGATATGATTGAATATTTCATCAAGTGTCTTTTTATTTTTTTGTAGAACTTGTATATATAAGTGCAGTAAAATTCTACAAAATGTTCTTCGTTTTAGGCCCTGCATGTGAGGTATTGTTTTGATATTTATGGGACCACATATCAAAATTTTATTCGTTTCACAGCCCAAACAAGAACAAACAAGAACAATTTTTTTTTTCTTAAAAAAAAAAAAACAAGGAACTAATTTAGCAAACTGACATTCTCTTAGCTTAGTAAGGCGAATTAAACTTGGTTTATGGAACTAAGATCTTACATTCCTTGTACGAATGAAATATTTCCTTTCCTTTCTCTTGCTATTTATTTTGCATTTTTAGCATAGTTTCTACATGGGCATTGACTCACTGCGGTGTGCCCAGACTTTGTATGGTAAGGTAAGGTCGGTTTATACATAATCAGAGAAAGGAACAAATAATTCAAAAAAGTTGGAGAGGGTAGCTAATTAAAGGAAGTGCTAGTTGTAGTGGGTGGGGTAACCTCTTTCTCAAAAAACACACTCCATCATTAATGCAATAGTGATGGCTGAGAACAAAGATTGCTGCATCACCATTTCCTGCTCTACTTGTTACATTATTTACAATTGCCTCCTTTTTTATATTAATTCATTCATTTTATATACATTCAGAAACCAAAAGGAAATGTTATTTGTAACCAAGAAAAAAGAGAATCATATCACCTAAAGTAACTCAATTTTTGAGTTTAGATTCAAACTGTCAGATCTGTTTTGACACCAATATTAAAGGGTTCTGTGCAATTTCACTTGAGACCAAATTGGCCTGGATTCTAATCAGACGGTCCGGATGATCCGGACTTGAAAAAAGAACATATCACCATTTATATCTTCTTGACTAGGCATAGCTTCTTCTTTTTTTCTCTAAATAACTTGTATATACATATATATTTGTTTTCCATACACACACAAATTATGCAATAAACTGAGGATTAATTCAGGGGGCTTCTCCTTTCAAGGTTTATGTCCACTGAAAACGGATAATTTTATTTCAATTTTAATATCCGTCAAGAATGGTTTAAAATTTTAAATCCATCAGTTTGAATGTGGTACTTCAAATTATGCGTATTATATATTCACGCCAAAAAATGATAAAATTTTATTTTCTTTCTTTTCTTATATTTTGTATTTCTTTTACAAAATTTTATATTTTTAATGCCACTTTCTTTTCCAATCACCAATGGACATTAAAATCTAAAATTACAACATTTCCAAGAAATCACAATAAGTTTGAAAAACTTAGTACAAATGAATTTATACAGGTTATATTATTTGCGTAACATACAAAAGTAGGCTCATAGAAACAATTAATCTTAATTATAGCGCTAGAAAAAAATAGATATCGCGGATATTTAATTTATTTGTTCATAATGCGTCAATTTCTTCATGTAAAATGTAAAAAATGAACCAATCATACTAATTGTTTTGAAATCTCTTTTTAATTATCAAAACAGAATAAAAATAAACTGCAGATTGATCTTGATCTCAACTTTATTTCAATAAAGTTCTTAGTTGTGTCCATTGAACTATTAGAGAAAAAACAAGCAGTGCAAGGGACATCAATGCTAATTGCATGTCTTTTCTTTCAATGGAATCCAACTCACAAGGGGCTCATAATGTCATTTTCCAAAGTTGCCCTCATGCTCATCACATGAAACCCTACTTCTATATATGTACTTTTCATTGAACCAATGACCCCACTGCAATCTTTTTCTAGGGTTAGTTGCAGCAAATGTTCTTTCAACAATTGCTTATTGACTCGATCGAGTAGTCTGGTACGAGGAATATGCATGCATGAACCCACTAGAATCATATTTTAATTTTTCTTCTCTTTTGTAAATGGGTTCATTTGTTATTATTTGACAGTAAATTAAAAACCAAGCTTGGCGACATGATACATCTATGATGTTTAGATAGTATAATATTGCAGTTGTAGTATACATAGGTTGCACATATCTGCTTTGCATATATCTAGAGCGGGTCACGGCGCATGTGAGGTGGAGATACTTATGACATGGTGGTAGTTAGATATCTCTTTCAACTAGCTAGGATTTGTAACATTCTGTCAATGGCACAGCTAACATGTAGACACTCTGAGTTGCTAATTTTTAGGAGCTGAGTCTTTAGACCTGCGCATAGCCTGTTCCAGTTCAATGCAAACATGTTGTAGTTAAGTGCTTGGCTAGGTCTCAATTTGGAACTCGAAGCAATAGACTAATTTTTAATTTAGAGCAGTCAGTACATTGTATTTTGTTCTCTAGTCAATATTCTGAGGTAAACAGGTTTTGGTATTACTTGTCTGATGTCCCATAATGCATGCTTTATTTTATGAAGAAATTCACAGGAAACTTCACAAGCACTTGAAGTAATTTTCAACGGTATATATATACAAGTGGAAATCTCAAATTCCTATTTATGAAATTTAGTTACGTGTAAATTAATACACAATCTCAGATTTATGCTTAATTTTGTTGAAGATATATGTATATTTGAAAATATTGGGGTTGCTAATTTTCAGAAAAAAAAAAAAATACAATCTCCCAAGTCCTAAGATGGTGCACAAAAGATAATTTACTTCCGAATTCTCCATGATGGCTTGTAATTAGAAACACAATTCGGTGCACATCCAATATCTCATAATTTAGAATACTAAGATTTTAAACCGAAATATAACGGCACATCTTTCTTTTGCGATATCACATCTTACATGTATATGATTGTGTATTATATTAATTCCGTTCACAAAATTCACTTACAAACAAGCACATCTTTCTTTTCTATCAATGTACCCTCGCGGATAGTCATTTTTTACTCTCACGGATATTGTCCCATTTTTGTAGGTTGCGTTTGGATGGGGTAAGAATAGAGCTAACCATGGGTTAGCTCCACTATTCTTAACCTTGAGTGATCCAATCAACAATTAGAAAATTGGGTTAGCTCAAGAATAGCTCTATTCTACTAACCCATAGAAATGGTGGGTTAGCAAGAATAGAGCTAGTGGGGTTAGTGATATTAATAAAAAAATAGTTCATTCCTCTCAATTAGAGTTAGTTTAAAGAGTGAGGCTACGGTGCTATGCATAGCACCAATTGGGTCCGTGCTACGGCTCAAAATTTGACTTTTCAAAATCCTAACGGTCAATCCGAACCGTTCAACATGATTATAAAATGAATATGTACTTGCAAACCAAATTTTACATTTTTTCGAATTTTTTTACTATTTTTTCGAAAATCACTTGATCTGAACATTCTGGACCATCCAAAAACAGCCTATCTAAAAAAATAGTAAAAAAATTCGAAAAAATGTAAAATTTGGTTTGCAAGTACATATTCATTTTATAATCATGTTGAACGGTTCGGATTGACCGTTAGAATTTTGAAAAGTCAAATTTTGAGCCGTAGTACGAACCCAATCTGTGCTATGCATAGCACCGTAGCCTCACTCTAGTTTAAATATTAAATAAGTATTAAATAAAATATTTGATTAGTATTAAATAAATATAATATTATTTTAGATTAGTGTTAAATAAAATATTAGTTTAAATATTAAATTTAATATTATATTAATTAAAATATTAGATTAATATTAAATAAATATAATATCAAATTAGATTAATATTAAAATGTTAGATTAAATATAATAATATTAATTTAAAATTTTAATATAATATAATATTAGTTTAAATGTTAAGTGTTAAATGTAATATAATATTAGTTTAAATATTACATTAGTAAATATAATATCAGATTTGATTAGATTAGTATTAAATAAAATATTATATTAAATATTAAATGTAATATAATATTACTTTACATATTAGATTAGTATTAAATAAACTATTACATTAAATATAATATAATATAATATTATCTTAAATATTAAATATAATATAATATTAATTTAAATATTAAATGTAATATAATATTACTTTAAATATTATATGTATTAAATAAAATATTAGTTTAAATATTAAATGTAATATAATATTAGTTTAAATTTTAAATGTAATATAATTATTTAGTTTAAATATTATATTGGTATTAAATAAAATATTAAATTAGTATTAAATAAATATAATATTATATTAGATTTGATTAGTATTAATAAAATATTGGATTAGTATTGAAAAATATTAGTTTAAATGTAATATAATATTAATTTAAATATTAAATGTAATATAATATTACTTTAAATATTATATGTATTAAAATTAGATATTAATTAAATATAATATAATATTAGTTTTGTTAAATTAATGTAATATAATATTTTAGTTTAAATATTATATTAGTATTAAATAAAATATTAGATTAGTATTAAATAAATATAATATTATATTCTATTCTATTAGTATTAAATAAAATATTAGATTAGTATTGAAATTTTTAGTTTAAATATTAAATGTAAAAATATTATATTAGTTTAATCAATATTTTATTCACTCCCTCCATTGCTATTCCAAATATACAATCCAAACGACATTTTTACTAACCGGAATAGTCCAAAGTTAGCACTATTCTCAAACGACTCGGGTTAGCACTATTCTCAACCACTAATCCAAAAGTCATTATTCTTGCACTAATCCTTGCACAATCCAAACGTACCCGTAGTAATTCGAGATAGCGACTACATAAACAACTTAAATAAAAATTCCTAACCAAATCATAAAATGCATGGGCGTGGGGTCGGAGAAGTGGAACTACTGTTATGTTGTAAAGGTCAAGTTGCACTTGATGATGGAGATATATAGTGAAAGCACCAACGACGATGTCGATCAACTCGTTGTCTACATTTTCTGGGACCTTTATTTTCAACGAAAGGGATCACATTTTGTCATGGATCGCAACTGCAAAGTAATTGATTCATGTGGTTTCTCAATTGAATTGTTAGTAGGCATTAAAGTCACTAACCTTAAAAAAAAAATTGATCGATCGATGTGGTTGCACAGTTGTAATTTCACATCTCTATGAAAAAAGAAATGGGTTTTTGTTAGAGCTAAAGTCGGTTTCAATTGAAGTAACCTTTTCTCTTTTTTAGGTAATGCTGGATTTAGCTGGCGTTGTAATTGTATAAGATATTATTAGTTGATGAGGGCTAATTAATGTATTTCTTTTATTAAGCCTTAATTTCAAAAATTTAGTAAAACAAAATTTGAAACATATATAAAATGCAAAATAAAAATTCATCGATTAATTAGACATAATTTATATATATCATTTTTCGACTGATGAACAAAGAGAAGTATGATATATTTTTTGTTTGGATAGTAGGATACAAAATTGAAGTTTTTATTTATTTCATATAAGTAGATCAATTTTAACCCACATAAATTTCTATGATGCTTAAGAGATTTTGATGTACTTCCCTGCAGAGATTTAATCATTTTTAGCATCAAAATTCTTACTTGACAAATTTTAAAAAATTCTGCCTAAAAATTATATTGATGGCAACAATCGGCATGACATGTCATCATTAAGAAATTCAATGGACGAGAATGGGACAATAGCACAGTACGTTGACTAGGAAAAAAGTCTTAAGACTGTTGGATATCCAAAGGTCTAGAGTTCGAGCCCCGCTAACCACTTCGCAGCCCTTGCGAAGCTTTTCAAAAAAAAAAATGGACGGTTTAAACCAAATTAAGTGTCAATTTAGATGTACAATTTGATAAAAACTATTTAGTCATATTTTTGGATATGAAGCGTTTATTCTGAAATCAAGTAATTGGGATATCATATATTTGAAAGATCAATGATGAATTGTGGAGGAGCCTCAACCCTATGTATCACGGTATCCATACTGTAATTAATTGAGCGTCTTGCAATAATTCCTCTCGCTTTGAATTTGGGTGAGGAGCAACAGCATATAATATATGACGTGCCATGCACCAAATAACCTAGTTGCTAGCCTATAAACACATTACAGGAAAAAAGATTCTCAGTTCTTGAAATAGAACAACTATAGACTTTAACCCTTTACCTTTTTATTTTGTTTTTTGGGATATAATCGATGACAACTATAGCTAGATTTCAGAATGGGCATTATGAGATTTCCTGTCACAACTTAATTTATACACTTTTATTCTTAAGAAAAACTCTATAATGTAGGAGCCAGTCATATAATATTTGGACACAATATCCGGTCAATATTTGGTTCAATTGAACAAGGAATAATTAAAAGAAATTAAGGATACCATGGAATCGGTTTATATTAGAGATCCAAATTGCCACGGCGACCATTTTTTAATAAGAATTAATAAAGAAACAAAATAGAGTAAGATGCTTAATAATAATTAAATATGTGTTTCTCTGTAACTTATTTAATAAGAAAAAACTATACAACATTTCAAATAGACCGAACTATTAACCAATATAATATTGAATTGCTAATTCATATATATTTAATTGATGAAAGCAATTGAATCTCGATTTTCTGTTAAAAAAACAATTAACTTTTCCTCTTTCTTATGTCTGTTGTGGGTTAATTTGAGACTGGTATATTTTGAACCTAATACAAACATTATCACAGTCACTAACATGAACAAATTAAAAAGTACACCGAACAAAAAGGTACACCTAATTATTTTTTAACTTCTATTAATTATTGGTGTGTTACTTGGCTAAATTTTTTTTTTTTTTTTGTGATAAAATCAAAACTTTGCTAGAAAGGTAACTTCAATCTTTAATGTCAAATATTACATTTAAATAATTTTTAATTACAAGTTTCTTCATTATTATTTCCAGAAATTAAGATATTATATATATGCATGCACCAAATATGATTGAATCCTAGGGGTAAACATGGAAGAATCTGTTGTGCTTTTGACAAAACTATATATGATTTAAAAGAGAATGACTTAGCTTGATATTTCAAGTGCGAGAAGATTGTTTTAATCCATATATCGATTTACTTTAATTTGGAAACTTAAATATTATTATGCTCATTCTAATGTCTTCAGTGAAGAGCCATACTTTCGAACTATGAATGTCAAATACATATAGAGATCAATTATATAAAAAATTTCTACAGAAAATGGGATCACTTTTACAGTTTCTTGACATTTTGCTTTAAATTATATAGAAAATCATACATAAATACAAAAAAAATAAAAAAATAAAGGTCAATTGACCTCCATGATCCGCCACTGGATGTTCTGGAGGTGAACTCATATATATACTTTTTCATCAAATTAATTATCTTTAAAAAAGATACCTTTTAAGTCCATTCGAAATAAAATTCTTACAAATAAATATCCTGACACGGTTCATCTTAACAACAAGTACAAAAGTTTCTTTATAATCAACACCATAAATTTGGATGAATTCTTTTGTTAAAAGTCTGGTCTTACACATTTCCATGTAACGTCGTCACTTGTGTATCTAATTTTATTTATATACGCATTTAAACCCTTATAAGTTATTTCCTATGAATAACTGAACAATAGTACTAGATAACATCTTTGTTAAGGGCTTCGAGTTCTTCTAACAAATATGTAGTTAAGATTAGTGCGGACGTTCCAGCACCTTTCAGATAAATATGTAGTTAAGATTAGATTTAACATCCGAGAAATATTGAAACCGTATCATTGGTACAGTCTCAAAAACCTACAGTAAAACTATTTTTCGGGAAGAAATAAAAAAGACAATCATCCCCTTCCCCCGAAGAATTATATTTTTAATTTCTTAAAAAAATAGTATCTAAGCTCACCCATGTAAAAAACCTTAATCTACAGAATTCTTATATGGACCGTGTATCACTGGATATGGTCCATGCACAAGCAATCATACACAAACAGAGAAGAACACAGTATTTAACGAGGTTCGGCACCAACTTGGTGCCTACGTCTTCCACACTCACATACACCTTTTTATTTCTTCTTTTTGAATTAATTGTTACAGAGGAGGTAGAAGGGAATATATAGATAATGGCTACATAATTACTTACTATCTTTTTTTTTTTTTTGTGATAAAATCAAAACTTTGCTAGAAAGGGTAACTTCAATCTTTAATGTCAAATATTACATTTAAATAATTTTTAATTACAAGTTTCTTCATTATTATTTCCAGCAATTAACCTAGTTGCTAGCCTATAAACACATTACAGGAAAAAAGATTCTCAGTTCTTAAAATAGAACAACTATAGACTTTAACCCTTTACCTTTTTATTTTGTTTTTTGGGATATAATCGATGACAACTATAGCTAGATTTCAGAATGGGCATTATGAGATTTCCTGTCACAACTTCATTTATACACTTTTATTCTCAAGAAAAACTCTATAATGTAGGAGCCAGTCATATAATATTTGGACACAATATCCTGTCAATATTTGGTTCAATTGAACAAGGAATAATTAAAAGAAATTAAGGATACCATGGAATCGGTTTATATTAGAGATCCAAATTGCCACGGCGACCATTTTTCTTTTTTGTCTTTTTGTTCTTACTCTTTTCTGGTGTTTCTTTTTCTTTTTCAAATGTCCAACCAAACCAAGAGTGTATACTTATTACTCTACCAATTTAGTATATTTCGATTATACTAAATTTGATGAAAGCAATTGAATCTCGATTTTCTGTTTAAAAAAAACAAATAACTTTTCCTCTTTCTTATGTCTGTTGTGGGTTAATTTGAGACTGGTATATTTTGAACCTAATACAAACATTATCACAGTCACTAACATGAACAAAAAGTACACCGAACAATTAAAAAGGTACACCTAATTATTTTTTAACTTCTATTAATTATTGGTGTGTTACTTGGCTAAAATTTTTTTTTTTTTTGGGTGATAAAATCAAAACTTTGCTAGAAAGGGTAACTTCAATCTTTAATTGCAAATATTACATTTAAATAATTTTTAATTACAAGTTTCTTCATTATTATTTCCAGCAATTAAGATATTATATATATGCATGCACCAAATATGATTGAATCCTAGTGGTAAACATGGAAGAATCTGTTTTTGACAAAACTATATATGATTTAAAAGAGAATGATTTAGCTTGATATTTCAATAAGTGCGAAAAGATTGTTTTAATTCATATATTGATTTATTTTAATTTGGAAACTGAAACATTATTATGCTCAGTCTGATGTCCTCAGCGAAGGAGCTATACTTTCGAATTATGAATGTCAAATGCATATAGGGATCAATCATATAGAAATTTTCTACAAAAAATGGGATCACTTTTACAGTTTCTTGACATTTTGCTCTAAATTATATAGAAAATCATACATAAATACAAAAAATAAAAAAAATAAAAAAAGGTCAATTGACCTCCATGATCCGCCACTGGATGTTCTGGAGGTGAACTCGTATATATTCTTTTTCATCAAATTAATTATCTTTAAAAAAGATATCTTTTAAGTCCATTCGAAATAAAATTCTTACAAATAAATATCCTGACACGGTTCATCTTAACAACAATACAAAAGTTTCTTTATAATCAACACCATAAATTTGGATGAATTCTTTTGTTAAAAGTCTGGTCTTACACATTTCCATGTAACGTCGTCACTTGTGTATCTAATTTTATTTATATACGCATTTAAACCCTTATAAGTTATTTCCTATGAATAACTGAACAATAGTACTAGATAACATCTTTGTTAAGGGCTTCGAGTTCTTCTAACAAATATGTAGTTAAGATTAGTGCGGACGTTCCAGCACCTTTCAGATAAATATGTAGTTAAGATTAGATTTAACATCCGAGAAATATTGAAACCGTATCATTGGTACAGTCTCAAAAACCTACAGTAAAACTATTTTTCGGGAAGAAATAAAAAAGACAATCATCCCCTTCCCCCGAAGAATTATATTTTTAATTTCTTAAAAAAATAGTATCTAAGCTCACCCATGTAAAAAACCTTAATCTACAGAATTCTTATATGGACCGTGTATCACTGGATATGGTCCATGCACAAGCAATCATACACAAACAGAGAAGAACACAGTATTTAACGAGGTTCGGCACCAACTTGGTGCCTACGTCTTCCACACTCACATACACCTTTTTATTTCTTCTTTTTGAATTAATTGTTACAGAGGAGGTAGAAGGGAATATATAGATAATGGCTACATAATTACTTACTATCTTTTTTTTTTTTTTGTGATAAAATCAAAACTTTGCTAGAAAGGGTAACTTCAATCTTTAATGTCAAATATTACATTTAAATAATTTTTAATTACAAGTTTCTTCATTATTATTTCCAGCAATTAACCTAGTTGCTAGCCTATAAACACATTACAGGAAAAAAGATTCTCAGTTCTTGAAATAGAACAACTATAGACTTTAACCCTTTACCTTTTTATTTTGTTTTTTGGGATATAATCGATGACAACTATAGCTACATTTCAGAATGGGCATTATGAGATTTCCTGTCACAACTTAATTTATACACTTTTATTCTTAAGAAAAACTCTATAATGTGGGAGCCAGTCATATAATATTTGGACAATATCCGGTCAATATTTGGTTCAATTGAACAAGGAATAATTAAAGAAAGGATACCATGCATGGAATCGGTTTATATTAGAGATCCAAATTGGGACGGCGACCATTTTTTAATAAGAATTAAATAAGAAACAAAATAGAGTAAGATGCTTAATAATAATTAAATATGTGTTTCTCTGTAACTTATTTAATAAGAAAAAACTATACAACATTTCAAATAGACCGAACTAATAATTAACCAATATAATATTGAATTGCTAATTCATATATATTTAATTGATGAAAGCAATTGAATCTCGATTTTCTGTTAAAAAAAACAATTAAATTTTCCTCTTTCTTATGTCTGTTGTGGGTTAATTTGAGACTGGTATATTTTGAACCTAATACAAACATTATCACAGTCACTAACATGAACAAAAAGTACACCGAACAAAAAAGGTACACCTAATTTTTTTTTTAACTTCTATTAATTATTGGTGTGTTACTTGGCTAAAAAAATATATTTTTTTGTGATAAAATCAAAACTTTGCTAGAAAGGGTAACTTCAATCTTTAATGTCAAATATTACATTTAAATAATTTTTAATTACAAGTTTCTTCATTATTATTTCCAGAAATTAAGATATTATATATATGCATGCACCAAATATGATTGAATCCTAGTGGTAAACATGGAAGAATCTGTTTTTGACAAAACTATATATGATTTAAAAGAGAATGACTTAGCTTGATATTTCAAGTGCGAGAAGATTGTTTTAATCCATATATTGATTTACTTTAATTTGGAAACTTAAACATTATTATGCTCATTCTGATGTCCTTAGTGAAGGAAACATACTTTTGAACTTTGAAAGTCAAATACATATAGGGATCAATCATATGAAAATTTTCTACAGAAAATGGGATCAATTTTATAGTTTCTTAACATTTTGCTTTAAATTATATAGAAAATCATACATAAATACAAAAAATACAAAAAAAAATAAAGGTCAATTGACCTCCATGATCCGCCACTGGATGTTCTGAAGGTTGAACTCATATATATACTTTTTCATCAAATTAATTATCTTTAAAAAAGATATCTTTTAAGTCCATTCGAAATAAAATTCTTACAAATAAATATCCTGACACGGTTCATCTTAACAACAATACAAAAGTTTCTTTATAATCAACACCATAAATTTGGATGAATTCTTTTGTTAAAAGTCTGGTCTCTTACACATTTCTATATATGTAGTTAAGATTAGTGCTGACGTTCCAGCACCTTTCACATAAATATGTAGTTAAGATTGGATTTAACATCCGAGAAATACTGAAACCGTATCATTGGTACAGTCTCAAAAACCTACCGTGAAACTATTTTTCGGAAAAAAAAAAAAAAAAGACAATCATCCCCTTCCCCCGAAGAATTATATTTTTAATTTCTTAAAAAAAATCGTATCTAAGCTCACCCAGACTGCCTTGTTGAAATGTAGCATAAATACACAAAGTTGTATATTTGACGGTATAAAAAACAAACACATTTAACTGTACATGTTCCCATTAATTAATGTTGAATGCATTGCAGTTTGAAAGGAATCCGGTTCTCTACGCTTGAAAGTGCCTCAGACTCTTTCTCAACAAAACATGAGGATTGGATTCCATACATTATGTGCACGAGTGCTCCTCTCTTTCAAGCAAACATGACAAATAACATTCTTTTGTGAGTTAAATAAAAAAATTGGCATGCTGCAATTAGAAGCCTATACAATTAACCCACTAAGTGCATGTACGCAAGATTTTGTTCTTTGTTTTTGAAATATTTTACTTTTTTTTTATTTTAAGCAAGGGGCAAGCTGATTGCAGGGGTTAGCCCTCATTTTTTTTTATTCATGTACTTGGTACTTTATTTTTTATATAGTTTATAGTGAAATTATATGAATAACATAAGAAATTGATTTTCATTCACAGAATAAAAATTTTATATGATCGACCATCATTCACATTTAAATATGAATGATCAAAATACTTATAATTTTATTTTAATTAGTTTTTATGTAATGCGATGCTTGATTTGACATAATAACTATTAGACAATAATGATTTACTTGTAAATTTTATATTATTATTGAAAAATTATTCAATTTGATATTGTAATGTGGCCTCGTATTTTTGTGATTCTTTTTATTGAATTTCATTGTCAACAAAGTACAAAAAAATGTAGTCAAAAAATCATTTCTGCTATGAACTGTTGGCACCCACTAGATGACGTTATCCGCTATTTGCTATCTACTATGAGAAATTAATGCTCACCGCATAAATTTGCTATCCACTATATAAATCCCTGGATGTGTCATATCATTGCTACTCTTTCCCGTCCTACACAGTTTTTCTCTTTTCATTTTTTGATCGCATGACTCTGTTGTATTATTATATAGAGTAGAGCTAAGGCTTTTTTTAAGCTGACCAAGTGGTTTGGTGAACTTACCCCCAAAATGTATCGAATGATTTTAAATGACAAATTCAAATTGCGAAATCTATCTACTTCATAAGTTTTATGATGAATTTGCATTCAAAGTTTGTAATGTTTCGAATTAATTACATATATATGTAGTTGAGAACTAGCTTTTGATCTAGTGGCAAAGACAATGCTCTCCGTGTGAGAGGTTGCAGGTCTGAAACTCAAATGGATAATCATTTATAGATATTAAATAATTGTGTTGCTTGACCTTCAACCTTTATTAAAACAAATTTTAAGATATAGTTAAGCGGTTAAAAAATAATTAAAAAATTAATGTATTGAAATTAATTTATAAATTTTATACTTCTGACCGCTTGATTTTACACTAATATAGTTTGAAATTTTAACAACATTGTATGTAAACGCATCACTCGTGAAGTAGCTCGGTTTCAACGGTTTGAATTTGTGGTTTGAAACCAATTCTATAGGTTTTGGAGCTAAGCTCACAAAGAAGCTTGGAAAGCTTAATTAAGAACTACCCTAGTTCCACTCTATTATATAGAGTAAAGCTAGTGGGCATTGTGCTTACCAAGAAGGTTTGGTGAGCATAACTTCAAAATCTATCAGATTGGCTTCAAACGATGAATCCAAACTGTTGAAGCCGATCTACTTCACAATTGATGCTTGTACATTATGTAAAATTTTCAAATTTTCAAATCCATTTAGTACAAATTCAAGTGGCCAAAAAATGAAGGTTAATGAGTTATTTTAATGAATTCATTTTTCATCATTGTAGTTGACTACTTGACATTGTACTACATGAATTTGAAATTTTAAGCGGAGAGGAGAATGAGAGAGAGGGAATGGACCAGAGCCTAGAGTGTGGTACGGTCGGAGCTCGGAGCGTAAAGTTCTATCTCGATCGAAGCGCGACAGTGAGTAGATCCGGTCATCATCGGAGCGCGGCGGCAGTCAAAGAAGTGGATCTGGACGTGAAGCGAGAGGGGAGGGATCGGAGCCAAGCGGAGCCGATTGGAGCCGAGAGTGCGGTATCGTTGGAGCTCGAAGCGTAGAGTTTCCATCTCAATCGGAGCGCGACGGTGAGTAGATCCGATCGTCGTCGGAGCGCGGCGGCGGTCGAAAAAACAGATTCAGTCGTAGATCAAGATGGAGATTAAATTTTAGGATTATTGAGTATGAATGTAATTATTTATTTTTATGTTATATGAGGAGATAGAATCTAGAATTTTGTAAATTATTTTTTCTTATTGTAATTAACTACTAACTATAAAAAAAGAATTTGCATGTACATTATTTCAAAAATTTGAATTCGTTGTTTAATATTCTTAGTGAACATAGTGCATGTTAGCTTTACTCTTATTATTATATAATACTTTTTTCTCCTCATTTAAAAGTCGTATGTTTAAAGTGTGTCTAAAATACTACGTATAATTCTTAAAATAATGCGTGCAATCTTTTTGTATTACTATACGTTGATAATTACTCTTAATTGTATATTTGTGTTGTTTAGCATTTAAATGCCCTTAACGTTTCCGGAACTATTTTTTCAGAAATGATTTTATTTTAAAAACTAACTCTGCATGCATGCGTAGTTCTACACAACCTGTCTCAAGTTAGAAAAAAGGAGGGTTGTGACAAACGTAGTGAGCTAACGTAAATTATAGTTTCTTTATGAAAATGAAACCCTCACGACTCCAGTTGGATTTCATTTTTAACATGCGTATTTCAACTTGTTTGGAACTAAAGAATAGTTGTTGTTGATTTTATTTTGAAATCTATAATTTCTTCAATTAATTTTTCTTTTTCTGGAGCGAAGTTTGGAAAAAAAAAAATACACATATATATTATCATTACCAAAGTGCGCTTTTGTTTGTTTCATTGATATAATATAACCGGTTAAAATCTCAAACTTAATAATCTTTCTAATTTTTTTAACAAATTGTTCTACATTAGTGAATTAGTGAAAAGTCTCACTGTGCCTGGTTTGTACAAATTCCAAAGAATACACCATAAATTTATACATTATAGTACAGTCCAGCGGCCAATTAATGCACTCTCAATGTCTACTTACTTTATTTCTAAAAATCATTTCATGTATTATTTGGTATATTAATTATTATAGTACTTTAGAAGAGTTTCTACGTATTCATTTAATTAATTATAATTCTTTTATTAAAATTATACTTATATCTTTTTCTAAAAAAAAATAAGGTCGTATTAGTGAAATTGTCTGCTACTTGTTCTTGAAGGAACAATTTATCTATTATGGTCAACAGTTGTCATATTAAGTTGATACTTAGCTTAAAAATAAAATTAAACCAATTCTTGTTGGTATTTCACATTTGTGATCCGCTAATAATATTTGTTTCGGTCCAATGCCTTATTTTTCTTTTGTTTTGAGGAAACAATTATTAACCGGTAACTAAAAAGGTACAAGAGGACAGAAAGTTCTTAAAACAATCCCATCATTTCAAACAATGTTCTATTCATCTCCTAGTTTGTCTTTTTGGGCTGGAGAATTATCAAAGTTTGCATCTCCTCACCTAATAAGGAATTTCTCGTGTTCACTCAAAAGGCCTAAAGAGGGCTGTTGAATTGGCCCAATTCCGATTTTTATTGGACCTTACTTTTTTCTGGTCATATACAGCCTGAATTATAGGCCTTTTTGGACGATCTAGTGTATATAACTATATGCTTCAACCGGTTATATTTTAAATCTATTTTACAATGTTGAAAGGCGGGCCGATTAACCACAAAGGCCGAAATCTCTTTTTGTTATCTAGTATTTCCGACGAAGAAAATTAGTTGCGCCGTTATCAATTTCGTTACATATATGTCACAAAATAAAATAAAATGTCGTGTGTGTTGGTCACATGACGTCGCTCGCGTATCGAATGACGTCTTCTTTCGATCGAAAATGACACGTTACATGACTAATTTTTTTAGAAATATTTCTTTTTTTTCAATTTATTTTACAATAATTTTTTAGCATCATTTTATTTATTTTTATGAACTAACCTAAATTTGAAAGAAAAAAAATAACTAAACTTAACCAGTCAAGTCATATTTAATCACGTCACCTGTGGTCACGACATAACATTACTATTTGTATGACTTGATTGTATTTCACTATTTTTTAGTCACGTCACGTCACATCATGTCATGTTATATGGAAAAAAACAATTAGTGACATCATGCTATTTAACAAATCTCTAACAGCTCTGTTTGAAAATCCTATAAAAATTTCACAATTGTGCTTATTAAAAGAGTATGGTATATTAGTTCGATATAGAAGAAATTAAATTTCAATGTAAAAAAGAACCGTTGGATCCCAGCTAGCTGACTGCAGTATAACGTAATTCTTACTTCTTATAGTCTTGCTAACAATTTAAAAAAAAATAATACAAATAAATATAGCATGCCTTTGAAACAATGATTTCCTCAAGAGGGAAGTCGCACAAGCCTTACTCCTAAAAGGGGAGGCAACATGTGTTTCAATCAATCCATGTGTTCTACCTTTCTTGCCCCCTCCCCCCTTCTCCATGCCACAATCATCAATTCCTCGATACAGCCTAGCATACATTTCTTTCTGTGTCATGCCAAGTTGTAAACAACTTGTGGTACCTTCACATTTACAATATTTTTCTTGCTCTTCGTAAAGCCACACAGATTCTTTACATCTGAGTGTTACAAAAGATCAAATTTTAGAGAACCTCATCACGTGACAACCACCCAACGGAAATTAGAGTGCCTGTTCTTTTTGAAAAAAATATTCAAACCCATTTCCTCTAATCATGCTTACTCATACTGTTCACAACCCGCATCTTCCCCTTCTCTCTTATCTAACCACAAAAAATTAGTCCTGATCTATATAAGTTTTCTCTGACAAATCTTTACCAGAAGGAACCAATGAGCATTAGTACCCTGTTATTTCTTCTATTTCTACATCATGCATCTTCACATAAAACTGAATACACCTCTCTAATCGACCAAATTGTCAGAGATGCTGCCATGCGATCTTACCATACTCAAAAGCATCAGAAAACAGCTGTTCATTACAGTCTTTCGCTACCTTCAAGCCTTTCTGGAATTTCAGCAGAGACAGTCAGGTACCGAACTGGAAGTTTATGGCGGTACGGTGGTTCACTCGGGGAATTTTCGTTACCGCCCGGCATTATAACTCACCCCCATGTCAAGCGCCTAATTGTCATTCGCGAAAACATGGGAGAATTCTCTTCGATGTACGAGCACTACATAAGCGCAAACACAAGGCTACGGCTCGTATCTCCTGTTCTAGGTCTTCTTTTCTACAATGCAACATCATTTCATAGCCCTTCGGTAGCGGGTCTTAACATCTTGGTTACAAAAACACCAATTATCGTGAACTTCTCGTCACTTGTTGAAGCCCAACAGGTGCAGAATGCACATTGCATAGTGTTCCAATTAGACGGCAACATAAGCGTAACAACTCAACCCTGGAATAATGTGTGCATTACATGGCAACAAGGCCACTTTGCACTTATGATGGAAGAGATCAATGGTGGAGATAGCCAAAATAATACGAAAGTGAGTACATGGAAGCTGGTGGCAATGGGGGTTTTAGTCGGTACAACAGGGGCGGTGCTTATCGGGTTGTTGGTGGTGGCATTGGTGAGTGTCAGAAGAAAAAGGGTTTTACTGGCGGAGATGGAGAGAAGAGCGTATGAAGAAGAAGCACTGCATGTGTCAATGGTGGGGCATGTCAGAGCGCCAACTGCAACTGGGGCCCGCACGAAACCGTCGCTTGAGGATGAGTTTGCACCTTAATTATTGTAGCTTGTTTCTTTTTTTTTCTTTGACAAGGTTAATAATTTGAAATAGATTGATTTTTCCCTTGTATTTTAATTTATTTATACATTTTTTGGCTTTAGGAGAGCAGTTGTTTCGGAATAATCAGGCTAATGACATGAATATTGTGTAGCTTTTGACCTTTGTTCAAAAATCTGTTTTTAATTTGCATTTAAATAAAGTTGTAATTTTCTTGGATAAATGTACGTCTTGTTCAAATTTGTGGTTCCAAATAGCATATTGAAATTTGAATGTACCGAACAAGAATTAGTAAAATGAAAGGATTTGAATATAAAGAGAATATATATTTTGTATATTATTGGAAGCAATTAAGGCAATGATCTGCAATTTTTGCAGTCTCCACCCTTTGACAGTTTTGACTTCTTATGTTTTACTGGGCTTCATCTTCTGCATAATTAACGGACCCTTATTATAAAAAAGAGAAAATTTCTAGTGTCCCCCTGTAAAATCTTATAATAGCCAATATTCCCATCAAAATAACATAACATCCAATATTTCTATAAAAACATTACATTATTCCATTATTTCTTCTATTCCCATTTTATCTATTTAACTCTTTATTTAATTATTTGAAATATTAAATTTGACAAATTTACCCTTTCTTTTCTCAAACATTCAGTATCTTCTTGTGCAGCTAAATTTTATCATGACCGCCCCTCTCTTGGGATTCCCTCTCCCCAACGAAACCTATGTTGTGATTAGTGAATTGAAAACGGGGCAGGTCGGTCCGGTCCGGTCCAAACCTGCCCGGTCCACGGGTTCGGCGGGTTGGACGGGTCCACGGGTCCGGTTTTCAAAGGCCGACCCCGGCCCATGATCAAACCACGGGTCCGGCGGTTCCACGGTCCGGGGCGGTCCGGTCCACGGGTCCGGCGGGTCACGGTCCGGTCCGGTCCACCGGTTTTTTTTTTTTTTTTTTGCTTTTTTTTTTCTGTTTTTTTTGCTGTTTTTTTTTCCAATTCAATAAGTTTGTTTTGAACCGAACAATTTTTGTTATAATAAGACGAACAATTTATATTACAAAAATTCGGTTTTGATATTACAAAAATTCATTAAATCAATTGCTTTAGGAAAAAAAAACGAATTATTTGATCTTAAAAACCGAATTATTCTAAAACAATTGAATATCGACTAAATATATTAGTTTTTATTGATTTTCTCTAATATCTTATGATGTGTTGCTACTCAGGAGTCTTAAAGTGATGTTTTAAAAAATCATACATTTTTTAGAGTTATTGGATTAAACTTCAATATTTAGATATATATATATGTGGAGGGTTCCAATGCCTCATGCCTTTCATGCCTCATCATACCTCATGTTCTATATCTTCATTTTCAAAGTCTAAATTGTCCATCCGAACCGTTCACCATGATATCCATACTAAAATATGGTTGGAGATGAAATTTTATAATTTTTGGAAATTTTTTACTATTTTTTAAGATGGGTAGAAAATCACTGTTTTTTAAACGGTCCAAAAACAGTGATTTTGTACCCATCTTAAAAAATAGTAAAAAATTTCCAAAAAATATAAAATTTCATCCCCAAGCATATTTTAGTATGAATATCATGTTGAATGGTTCGGATCGAAAATTTGAACTTTGAAAACGAAGATATAACATATGATGTAGATGAGGTATGAAAAACATGAGGCATTGGAACCCTCCTCTATATATACATATAAAAAGAAAGCTCTATATTCACATAATAACTTTCTCTGCTATTTGCATGCAAATTACATTTCCGATTCATACAACTGATGTGATTAGATAATTTTGATTGGCTACAAAAGAGAATTATAATGTATAACAGGTTATTGCAATTAGAGAGGATATATTTCACATTTTCATTTGCACTAATAAATTTTATCCCTAGAAGCAAGAGCTAAATTCCGTTTGTATAGATGCTTTCAAAAACATATATTTGTGATCTAATTGTGATGGTGATTGTCATTGTTCAAATTAAATTGTATAATTAAAATCAAAATATCATAATTAGTGCATTAATAGAAAGTAAATTTATGATCCAATCACTCTAAGAGAAGGGTGCTATTTTGAGAACAACAATTAAATTTATCCTTATTTAAAATTCTTCTAATTATGGTAGAAACTTAATTAAGAATGTATCAAATATGTTAAAAAAATTATTAAATGCTACTAAAAGGGAATACAAAAATGACTTGATTTATTGTCTTTTTTTCTTTCTAACACTTGTTTCCAGAGCTGAGAACTGAATGCCTAATGCATGCTTCATTTTTAATTTTTTTAAGGTTTATTTTTTTTATATGAATCAAAAAGATAGTTTTCACAAATTCAAATTACTCCATTGATTTAAAAAAAAATGAGAATATTTTATTCCATAAGTCATACTTACCTTCTTTTTTTAGCAATGCACTAATGCACAAGACTTCTTTAAATAAAAAATGTCTTTCTCATATGAAAATATAAACTAATTATGCCATAAAATGTCGATAAAATTTACGATGTGAGGCTTGATTTTGATATTTAAATTTACACATAGACAATATTTTTACTATTTGCAACAAAATTCATAAATTCATAAATTTATTTTATTTAAAGTTATTTGTTCAATTCATGTCTGCTTTATTGTTTGCACAATTTTAATTTGTTCCCTCAGCCTTTTGTATTGAACATATGAATTAATTAGATAATTAAAAAACCTAATGTATTTCTGTGAAAATTTATATAAAAATATAAAAGTTTGTTTTGCATTGAGCATTCAACTCTCCAAATAACAGTGTCTTCGTATAAATAGAAAAAAGACAATAAATCAAGCCATTCTTGCATTCTCATTTAAATAATTATAAAATTAACAATATTCAAATTATCCGAAATTATCCAACCTATTTAAATAAAAATCTAAATTCAATATAAATTAAATCTAAATCTAAATTCAATATAAATTAAATATAAATCTAAGTTAAATATAAATCTAAATTAAATCTAAATTAAAGTAAATCTAAATTAAATCTAAATCTAAATTAAATCTAAATTAAATATAAATCTAAATTAAATCTAAATTAAAGTAAATATAAATTAAATCTAAATCTAAATTAACTCTAAATTAAATTAATTTATTTAGAGTTAATTAAATTATATGAAATTATCTAAGAAATTATCTAAATTAAATATAACTCTAAATTATGTGCCTTTGTGCCATTATGTGCCATTCGGCCTTGAGGCAACAGAGCCTCCCCAACCCAATTCCTGTTTCTCCTATTCCATTAGCGCACTACGCCACTACCTTTAATTTAATAGTTATAATCATATATAAGACTGAGATTCTTCTAATTATTTTAATAATTTTCTAAAATATGTCCATTCACTCTCATTCATTGGCGTATTCAAATTCAACCAGTTACATATTACATTACATTCAATTAATTTATTTTTACAGAAATGTAGCCAATTAATTTGAAATCCGAAAGTTTAAAAGAGCCAAAAGATATTTCAAATTTTTGCCAGAGAAAACTTTCATTATCTAGACACTTTTTTTTTTTTAATTCAATAGAAACTTGTTATGTCAGATGCGCAGTGTGCCAAAGAACTATTCTTTTTTTTTTTTAAGTTCGAAATTTATTTACATTATGACATTACATAAGACTCTTATGATTTTAATTTTTCATCTATATTTTGCTTGTTTTACATATTTAATCTTAAAGGGAAAAAAATTGGTTGAAAACACTTTCATATCAAAAAAGTAAATGTTGATTGATAAATTAACCTTAATTTACTTAAAAAGTATGTTAAAAAAGAAAACGACACAATTATAACTACTTAAAATCATTTCAAGTGCATATTCATATTCTATAATTAATCATTTGCCCCAGTTGCACTAATATAGTCATGTGCTACAAGTTGCTATAATACTAATACCATCAATATCAAGTTTGACTTTTAAGTTAACCGTTGCCAAAAAATACAGAGGCAAAGGCAACCAGCGGCGACAAAGGCCAGAAAAAAAAAAAATCCGAGATTCAAATTTTTTCAAAACTGCTACAGTAATCGGTCAAATCGGGAGGGTCCGGCGGGTCCAGCGGGTCTAGGTCCGGGTCCGGGTTCGGCGGGTAAAGGGGCGGGTTAGGCGGGTCCGGGTCCGGTCCGGTCCGGGACGGGTCGGGAACGCGGGTCGAATATAGGGGGTCCGGTCCGGTCCTGTGGAAAGAAAACCAAACCGACCCGTTCCTGGACCGGACCGTATCTAACCCCGGTCCGGAACAGCCGGTCCAGGTCCGGTCCACGGGTCCGACGGGCCGGTCCTGGACCGGCCGGGTTTTTTCAAATCACTAGTTGTGATTTGTACCTCTCCCACCGTCTCCTCTCACTGAACCCTTAATCACCAAGCTCATCTCCCTAGGGGCGAAGCTAAGATTTCAGTTAGAGGTAAGTAAAAATATCTATGGTACAACTAAAAAAGAGAGTATGTATAGTTGCAATTTTTTTTCAGGTACATATCATTATTTAGGAGTTTTTCACATAGATTGATCAATTTAATATTTAATTAACAAATTGGTACATATACAAATTCAAGCAAATTTCTAACCTGCCTACTACCTTATGTTCAGATTTTTTTTCTAAATCGCAATTTAAAAAAAAAAGATGGTACATCAACTAAGTAATAGAGAGCAGTGAGTAGTTGAAAATTATTACAAGCATCAATTTTAAAAAAATAAAAATCTTGTACCAATTCTAGTTGACAAATTGGTACATCAACTAAGTAACATTTTAGAAAAAATTGGTACACTTTCTAAATTATAAATCACATTAAAAAAAATTAGAGTTAAGTTTGAAGGCGGTACCAATGAGCAGAGGCACGGTTAGAGAAGGAAATTAGTCACGCTGTTACCAGTCACGTCACGTCACGTCACGTGACTGTCTTCCACCATCTTAATCATGTCACGTGACACGTTACGTGATGAATTTTTTTTTTTTTCAAAATTACATCTTAATTATAATTTATTTTGTAACAGTTTTTTTTTGTACATTTTGTTATTATTTTCTTTGAACTAACTTAAATTTGAAAACAATAATCAAACACGATCAGTCACGTCACGTGTTGTCATAGCGTGACCACACGTGATGTGACTGTGCTCCATAATTTTAGTCACATCACTTCATGTCATGTCACATAAAAATAAATTTTTAACACGTGACCAAGTCAAGGCATGTTAGTCACGTCAGGTCATATTTTTCCTTCTCTAGACACGGGCAGTCGACAACACAGAGGCGAAGAGGAGAGTTTCTCTTCCGCAATCTCCTCCGTGTTTCTGAATTGGGCTGTTAGAGTAGGCAAATCTAATTTCAGGGGTAGACAGAGATCTATTTTCCCACTAAGTTTCTATTAAAAAAAATTAGTCGCCTACCCCTGTTACATGCTAGGTTCGCCAATGCATTTCCCACTCTCTCTAGCTCTTAGCGGGCATAAAATAAATTTTCTCTCTCCAAAAAGATCTCATCTCCAGTTAGGGATGCAAATGGATCGGATACGGATCGGATAGTGGTAAAACCATATCCGTATCCGATTTTAATTTTTGGATACAGATACGGATCGGATATTAATACATACGGATACGGATCGGATATCGGATATCCGTGTGTATATATATATATATAAATATTTTTATAATATATAGTAAACTATATGGTATTTATCTACTATTCGGATACGGATAATTAAAATTCAAAACCATATCCGTATCCGTATCTGCACGGATATTCAGATATCAAATATCCGTATTTAATTTTCGGATACGGATGCCGATACGGTCGAATAATATCCGACCCGTTTGCACCCCTATCTCCAGTTCTCTCCATGCTCCTTTTATCTCCCTGACAGATATACATGCATATCCAAATACATATTTTTATGAAAAAAAAACCTCTTCAATATCTAGCTCCTATTTATTAACGTATTTCTCAATTTCTCATTTGTAACCTTTATAATTCTGGGGTATGATAAAATCCTTCTAATTATGGGTTTTCTAATATCATGATCCATCTCATGAACACGAGATTATTCTTACAGTCAATCTGAACTCACTGTGCAAATCTACAATTAAGCATAACTACATAAGCAATCCCGATTAACTGTGCCTAATGCACATAGGTAGCTTTAAATCAACTAGGTAGAGATTTCGTGTAGAAAATTCTGCTTAATGGGCTCATCTTCTTTTTATCGGGCCAGTACTTATTGGGCTCTCCGCTGTTTAATGGGCTCTCTTAAAGCTAAGTTCCAGTATTCCGGGGACTGAGGAGAATAATTTTTAGGTTGATTGGAAAGGAATCCACGTTAGGTACCATGTAAATGATGCAAGTGAATGTGCTATTATGTATGTCAATATTCCTACTAGAAATAAAGACTGTACTATAATATTTTTGTATTAAAGAAAATTGAGATATAGTCTGAATTGTTTTAATTTTGATTTTAAGCACACAACCCAGAGTGCCGACATTTTTATTAATATCCAAAGTTAATTACAAATTAATTATTATACCCACGATTTCCGATTTTTGCCAAAAATGTCAAAACCGGTCATAAAATGGCCAGTTTCTTCTTTTTCTTTTTCTTTTTTTTAGAGACACTGTGAAGAGCAAGATAATGAAATCTAACACTGAAAATTCAAATTTTTTGTTTAAACTATTTGTTAGATTACTTCTTTTGATGTATAATTAGCATATTTATACTAAAATACGCTAAATTACTTGAAATTATGTTGAATTGCACTATATTACAATAAATTATGTTGAATTACACTAAATTATGTTAAATTACGCTAAATTACAATAACTTCGCTAATTATGCTGAAATACGGTAAATTACGATAAACTACTCAAAATTACGCTAAAGTAGACCGATTTTGTGCCATCTTTCATAAATCATAAAAAATAGTAAAAAAATTCCGAAAATAGTAAAAATTGGTATTCTACAAGTTCATTATGTAACTAATTTACTGAGCTACTTAGATTGAATAATAGAAATGCTTAATCGGAAACTTCAACTCAAGTTTTGAGGCTCTTCTCTTAGTTTTTTTGCAATTATGAATTTTGAAATCTGGCATAGCCGGCACGGACGCATGCGTCTTTTCACAAGTTTTCCGAAAAGTAGTCATTTGCTGAAATCGGACACTCGAACGCCGTTTTATGCCGTTTGAAGTTTCGTCGTCGTTTTTCGCCTTTTCAGTGAAGATATCGTCTCTATTCATATGTAATTTAGCGTATGTAATGTAATTTAGTGTAATTTAACTTAATATAGTGTAATTCAACATAATTTCAAGTAATTTAGCGTATTTTAGTATAAATATGCTAATTATTCATCAAAAGAAGTAATCTAACAAATAATTTAAACAAAAAATTCGAATTTTCAGTGTTATATTTCATTATCTTGCTCTTCATAGTGTCTCTAAAAAAAAAAAAAAAAGAGGAACCGGCCATAAAAATGGCCGGTTTAGACATTTTTGACAAAAGTCGGGAATCGTGGGTATAATAATTAATTTGTAATTAACTTTGGATATAAATAAAAATGTCGGCCCAGAGTGCATAAATGCACAACGGCACATCTGTAGACTGTATATCATTATAATAACGATAACAGATGCAGAATCGATTCAGCAGGTAGGGGTGTTCATCGGTTCGGTTCGGTCCAAACCGAATTAAAAAAGACAAACCAAAGTTTTATTCGGTTTCTGAAAATCAAACCGAACCGAACCAAAATAAAATACAAACCGAAATAGAACCGAACCGAACAAACCAAAATAAATTTCGGTTTATTCGGTTAAACCGAAAATTTGAATTCACAATCCAAAAATACAACATCAATTCTATTGCTATAATTACAAAACATTAATCCCAACAAAACAAATCTTCTTTAGTTGGAAATGAATAAACTAATACATTTTTTCAAGCTGTATAACACTACGCACATGTTTAAACCCAGCTTCTTGTCTTGTTTTAGTTTGTCTTCGTCATATACATGTTAATTACAAATTTCCAATTAGACCTGTTAATTCCAAATTTTCATTTAAAAGAATTGTTGGTCCACAATTTCAGGTCATGCTTAAGGTAGCAAGCCTTGTTATTAACGAACAAAATTGATTTTACAAAATCCATCTTGCCAAATAGCAAGAACAGCAAGACAATAACAAAAGAAGAGAACAAAACGCAAAGGTAACAGCAAAGGAAAACAAAAGGGTAACAGTGAAGAAATCAAGGTCAAAGAGTGCGTGAGAAGAGAGAAGAGAGAAGAGAAGGTAACAAAAAAGTTTCAAATCTATTGAAAGAGGTAAAGGCGTGTGTGCTGAAGCCGTGAACCGACAGGAAGTTAGGACTAGAGGAGTGACCGGGTGAAGGCGTGCATGAAGCGACAGTAGTAGTGCCTTAGTCCGACTAGGGGGTGAAGGGTTGAAGGCGTAAGTGAAGACTGAAGCTTGCCTTGCGAGAGGGTTCGATCGGTGGGGGCTTGGGGGCTTGAGGGAGTATGCAGTTAGGGTTTCTAATTTGGGGGAGGAGTCTATCAAAAAGTGAGAAGTGAAGAGGCGGGGCTGGAGAGAATTGAGTGATGGGGACTGGATTTAGCGAAATAGGTTAAGTCGGTCGGTTCGGTTAATTTGATTTTTAGAAATTATAAACCGAACCGAATTAATAAAACCGAATTACATCAAAAATTGAACCGAACCGAACCAATTAAACCGAAAAACCGAACCATTTAAACCGAATTTTTCCGGTTCGGTTAAAAACCAAATAAACCGAACCATTTGAACACCCCTATCAGCAGGTTTTCCTTTTGTCCCCATAGAGTACCAAGTGAAATAGAGAATTTTTTTTCTGTAGAAAATATTAAAAATGAAGAGAGAAAAAACAGAAAGAGTATCAATAGATTTTCATGGGTAGAAAGTTCGGTAGGAGTTTACCGATCTAAAAGTTAGTATCAGTAGAAAGTTCTATATTAGACACGTTAATTTGGCCATTGATTTATACTTAACACCCCCAGTCAACAGTTTATGGAACCAGGGAGCATCAGATGACAAAAAATAAAATTCAGTCTTATGTCTGATCTAAATTATTCGATCTATGTTAAAATTTGTGCGGACATAACTAAAATTTGTACGAATTAAATATACACAAATCTTAATGCAATTTGGAGCCACCGGAGAACGACTCTTTCAAGTTTCAACCGACTCTACTAGAAATAATCAAAGTCTTTATTTGTCTTTGCACAAGTGCTCAGTACTTTGTTTAATTTCTTACATCTCTTTATCACCGACACACTTGCTATTGCAATTGGTCATGCGCCTAAGTTAGGAATGCGTATTCCTCTGCATTAACTCAAAAGAGAATCTTTTGAATTAATGAATCTCAACTTGTCTGATTTTAAACGGAGCTAATCTGACTCCTGCCTATAATATAAGGGGTCCTTTAATATTAGTGCGGATCTAATCCGCACGAATCTTATAACATATTGGATGGTCGAGATGCATTAACTCAAAAGATTCTCTTTTGAGTTAATGCAGAGGACACGAATTCCTAAGTTGCTCGATTATAAGATGTCCAAAGGCACCGCTCTTTCCTTGTAAATTTTCTCCGGGTACATATAAAATTAAATGAATTGCTTATTTGTGTGGAATTATAGAATTGCCATATGATAAACTGTTCATTTCCAATTATATATATAGAGAGAGAGGGGTTGGCTAATATCAAAACGTTTGTTCCGGAACCGTGGTGCAACCAATTAATTTTTTAATTTTTAAAGTTCAAACAGTCGATCCGAACCGTTAAATGTGATCTCTATATTAAAATGTGCTTGGAGACCAAATTTTCCATTTTTTAGAATTTTTTTACTATTTATTAAGCCAGTTTTAAAATCACATATTTTAATAAACAGTGAAAAATTTCTGGATCATTAAAAACAGCGAATTTAAAACTGGCTTAGTAAATAGTAAAAAAATTTCAAAAAATGTAAAATTTGGTCTTCAAGCACATCTTAATATATATTGAATGTTGAACTGTTTGGATCGACTGTTTGGACTTCGAAAATGTCAAAACCGAAGCGTTTGTTCCACGGTCTAGGAACAAACGTTTTGATATTAGCCACTCACTATATATATATATATATAGAGACTGGCTACCGTGCTAACGTTAGAACTTCGGCCGAAGTTCTAACGGGTCATT